>SCDY01000979.1:0-43205 GCA_004143825.1 Drosophila micromelanica | reverse complement strand
TCAATAGCGGCGAAAATAATTGCGTTCATACGGACAGACGGACAGCAAGAAGGACATTGCACAAAACCAATATACTCTTTCACTTCGTGAACGAGTATAAAAATATGATAAATAGGAGCCCTGGCAACCCTATGTAAAGAAAGTCTATCCATCATTGGAGATAAAACCCATTGGAATTGGAAAAACTCCCAAGCTAGTAACCTTTCAGTTAAAAATCAAGGCTAACGTCAAAGTGCGAAAAATTCAGGTGGGGCAGTTGATTTTGGGGAACAGCAGATAGAGCACTGGAACTAGTGTAGTAAATTTAAGTTGTAAACGCGTTTAAATTTTTTTTTTTTAAATTTTTTAGTTTTAAATTTACGAAAAGTGGCAGTAAATTGCAGTAGAATAAAAAAAGGCCAAAGTTTGACAACATTAACGAGAGTCGAGTAAATTGAACAGAACAACGCACAGAAGAAAGACTAAGAATAAGAAAAAAAAAGAAGAGAACTGAGACGTAGGAGTGAGAAGACGAACATGCCGAAACAGTCCAGCAGCATGAAGAAGACCTCGCTGAGTGCCGTGGAACAATATGAGCTGAACCAATGGCTCGAACAGAATCGGATTAGTTCGACAAATCTGAGGCGCTCATTTACGGACGTGCTGCCGCTGGCCCGCCTCCTCTCCCACTACTTTCCGGAATTGATCGATCTCAATCATTATCCGCCGCGGAACAGTGTGCAGAACAAGCTCTGCAATTGGGAGTCGTTCAACAAACGCGTCCTGACCCGCCTCGGCCTTCAGCTGTCGCGCGAACAAATGATCTGTGTGGCAAGGAGCGTGCCCGGCTCTGTGGATCTGCTGCTGTACAGCGTGATGCGGGTCCAGATGGAGGCGGAGCGGAAAGCGCGCGAGGAGAGGCCCAGCACCGAGGATGAGGATGAAGCGACGCCGATGCTACAGGATGACTTGAAAGCTGAGCCCGAACCGCAAGCGGAAACGGAAACCAAGCACAAAATCAAGCCCAAAGAATTGACCCTAAACGTCGGCGTCGCTGAAACAAAAGATGCCACCACAAAGAGCCTCAAGCAGGCCCCATTGAAACGTGCCGCAACGGTCACTGCACGAGGCGGCGTCAGTGGTGTTGGTGGTGCCGCAACACCCCGAGCCGGACGCAACAAGAAGCAACCGCTGACCGCAGAGCTGAATATCCGGCAAAGAGGTGAACAACTAACTGAGCTACCCAAACAACGTATGGTACTTTATTCAACCTATATGCAGGCCGTCAATCAGCTGCAGCGAAAAAACGCTAAGATCGAGCGATTCGATCAGTGGAGTGCCCACCTGGAGAATATGTTACAGCTGAAATGTGAACGCATCGACGAGCTGCAGCGTCAGGTGGATGTCGCGGCGATGGCGTGTCGCCACAAGCCGATGCGACTGAGGCATCGACGATCCGGACAAAAGAAACGCAATTTGCAACTGGCCACTAAAATCGGTGGCATGCTTGAGGCAGCCAAGAGGTTATAGTGTAGTGTGCCAAGAATAACATTTTAGCACACACACACACACGCACGTCTGCTTAAATATATATGTATATAGCCACAAATATATATATATATATATTTATATACTTACATTTATATATATAGAAATATATATACGTAGGATATGTACCACATCACATATATATAATGCATATGTACATATATTTATTAGCATGTTGAACCTGTTCGGCTGCTGAAAACTTCACTTCACTTCCAATCGGATCCCAGTGGAGATCACTCCACTGATTTGTGCAACAACTTTAGGCAAATAATGTGTAAATGATTTATATGATTTCGGCCAAATTGAAAGATGAGAAACAATGAAATGAAAATGTACATAAGCTGCCAAGTGTTATTTCAATAAAAAATCATAATCAGGCACATTCTATTAAAATTTCGTTTATAATTTGCAAGCATCAATCTATGTAAATAGAGCTTTCTCCAAGTTGAGATTGTAAGCCCAATTCAAAATGTATTCTTGATCAGCAAGTTAAGACATTATATAGAAATATTATGATTTTAAAATTGAGTATTAATGTCTTTATAAATTTTGGCATATTTCAAAACGTCCTTTGAATAACGGTTTAGTTTAAGAAATTTATTTTTGATTTACTTTTTACCTGTACTTAAGATATTCGCAAAATTCTTGAAGTTCTTGGGACTTTTTTGGTGTAGCGAAGTTTTTTATTTAAGTAAAAAATTGTGGAATTGATTTTATATATTTTTATGTAGTTTAATTATTGATTTAAAAATAAATAAAGGTTAAAATGTTGGAAAACAAAGCTTTTGATCAAATACAAAAGTGGGAATTTCGTTCGTGAGGTTAGAAATGTTGCAAGTATGAATGTTTGGTGTATTTTTCTCACAGTGCACGACATAAATGCCATAAATATGCATTATAATTTTCGATACTAAACAGAGCAAACTGAGCGGCAGTTATCATTAATTTTTCCAGATCACTCGACTACATTCCGAGCTCAGTAGCATATTCAGTGTGTATTAATCCCCATATCATATTTATTATAGATTCATAAACAACGCGAAATCTTGTGCCAGGCCAGCCGTTGAGCGCTCAGCAGAATGCACACCATAACCAGCAAGGAGCTCAACAGCGAGGAGATCGCCGAGGTGCACAAGTGGCTCCAGCAGAACGACATCAATACAAATCGATTGCGTCGCGAATTCTCCGATGTGCTGCCGCTGGCGGAGATGATGAAACGTGATCATCCGCGTCTGGTCGATCTCAATAACTTTCCGAAACGGAGCAGCGTTCAGCTGAAGGTGGCCAACTGGGAGACGTTCAATTATAAGGTGCTGGCCAAGTTTAATTTGATGCTAAGTCGCGATTTCATTGAGCTCCTTTCAACTGGAGCACACGGCGCTGCCGAGGTGCTGCTCCATGAGATAATGCGCCTGAAGAAGCGACAACGTGTCGTGGAGACACGGAATGCGATACTCGCCCAGGAGCAGATCTGGGAGGAGAACGATGAGGTCAAGACGGTGGTGGTCAATAAACAGGTGGGCGATGGCATCGTTCAGGTGCCACAGAAGATGATACTCTATTCGCTGTACGAGAAGATGGCACGCGATAATCAGGCCAAGGAGGCCATCATCGAGGCCAATCAGAAGCGTCTGGCCCACATGGAGAACATCATCAAGGTGAAGACGGAACGCATCGATGAGCTCCTAATGCAAATAGGTAAAGCACCCAATAAGCTAGGCAGCAGCCCCCGGTTGAATTGCTCGAGCACCACTCGAGTCCCATCCACCTCGCTAGTCAGCTATGAGGCACTGGGGGCCATACGCAAACGGCATCCCAATACGCCAGCCTCCTTCGACTAGAAGCTCAAGCCCAGCGCAAGATGTGCGGCGAGGCAGCGAAACAAAAAGCAATTGAGAGATTCGCCTAGATTTCGAGTTAATTATCAGAAATATACCTCCATATATATATATTATTTATTAACAAAAAGATCGCAAGTTTCACAATAGTTTTGTCCACATATTTATCATTGAATGCAAATCCACTAAACTCAATTTTTTTCATTTTTTTGTTTCCTTTTTAAATTTTAGCGATCAATCAAAATTTTACGAATTAATATTCAAATTGTAGTTAAAGAGGAAAATATGTTCTGTGTAAGCAAGTAAAACAAAACCTGACAACAAAAGTTTTGCACAGTCTGTTATTTTATTTTAGTTGTAAAGGTGAAATTTGATAATAAAAATTGATAAATAAGAAGAATTGTGTAACGAATTTTACCTTAGAAATAATTTAAGGTAAACTGATTTCTCATTTTTATACTAAATACCCAACATATAGAATATAAAGTCAGCTATGGTTCTAGGTTTGTTTATAATCCAATGTTTAATTTGTAATATTTGTCTCGTTCCACCAAGGATATTGTATTTTGTTTCATCTTAACATATTTTTATTTTCTGTTCATCTATATTTAAATATTATAGCATATTATGACAGCTATAGTTATAGTTGTTGCTTTTTTTAAGGAAAGATTTCACACTTTATAAAACTTGTTCTTTCCACTTTGGGATTTTATTTTTCTCTTTCCACTAAGGATATTCTGCATCTCAATATATTTTTGTATTATTGCGTATTAGGTTTCTGTTCATCTATATTTAACTCTGATTTCCTGTTTATTTCCGTGCACTGGAATTCGATTATTCGTACCTGGCCTTGAGCAGGACGCGCTTCTTGCCCGGCTGCTGGGCGGCCTTGGCTAGTGTCTCCTGATTGCTGTTGCTATGGCGACTCCAGCTTGTGGCATGATTGGCAGTCAGGCTCTGGGCGAGACAGAGCAGGGCGCTGCCGCTGCCCGTGCGATACATTTTGCTGTTTGTTGTGTTTTGTTGTTGCTGCTCTTTGGGGGGTTTGTTTACAAATATCTTGCAGATACATGCGTCCAAGTTGGACGTGCGTCAAATTAGCAGCTTGATAACTTAATTAAATTACGTCTTATGGACTTGTTATGGACGTGTGTATCGCACAGACAGCGTAAATACATATATGCATAATATATATATATATTTAAGCTTATATACACATATACATATATGTATAAATTTATATAAATGAGCGTTAAATGCTTCGATAAGCATTAAATAAACACACACACACTGAGGAAAAGATACAACCGATAAAAAAAACACTAGTCAGCGTGTCAGGTCAGTCGCATGCCTCCCCATCCGTCTCAAGTTACATGTGCGAATTTAATACCGACGCCCGCTGTTACATGCGAGTGTATTCACATTTATTCACATGTGTTTGTGTACTCGATTGACTTGTGCCCGTTGCCCGTTACCCGCAAGTCGCAATCAGCATTGCCGGCCAATTGACTTTTTGCTTAGAACGGCACAAGAGCACGACGCTGACTGTTGGCCCAAAACTGTCTACACAGCAATTTTATATGAAATCTGTATAGGCCAATGACAGGGTTGCAAGGAAACTCACACACACACACACACACAAACAAAGTATAAGTCGTAGGCTTACATTAAAATGGCGTTTAAAAAATGTCAGTCTCTTAGCTGAAAAAGTTTGCCTGATATTGAGGTAAACCAGTTTTGAACCGGTTCACAATATTTCAAAGCAGCTTAGCTACAACTTTTAAATAACCACTTTTGTACCGGTACATAAGCTGTTTAAGAGTTTTCAATTTTCAATGCATGTACAATTTTAACTTAAATACATTTTCAAATATTGAGCCAAATAAATTGTAAGCCGGTTCAAAATTCATATCACATAAGCTGCCATATAGCTCAGTTAACAGGTTCATCAGGAGATATTTTTTAAATTCAATTGCCAATAATCTAAAAATGTAGCATTGTAGATTCAATATTTTGGCAGATAAAAAGCCAAACCATTTGTGAACCGGTTCAGAACACATTCAAGTCAAGCTAAAGAGCTACGTTTTGTAAAAATTTGTAATACCTTACATTTTCCATAACTATATTATATTATTTATTAATTGTGAGCCACTGAACACTCCAATGAACCATATAAAAAGGGGTTAGGGTATTTGAGTTTTGGGGTTACCAAGCCTCCCTCCTTGAGCGCCGACATCAATTGACAGCTGTGCGGTTTCTCATGGCTTTGTCCCTGACATTGTTGCGAATTGCATTCTCGAACAACAGAGAATCGGTGGGGAGACAAGAAATGCGAGGAGCCGGGACTTGTTAATACGAATACGTGTATCGATTTTCAGAGTCCGGCTTTGAGAACCGGAGAGCTTACATAACATGTACTGGCAGTTTCAATAGCATATAAACGAGCACTTGTGCATACTTGTGAGTACGTACACTGTGAGAAAAAGTGAAAATATTTCTTAATAATTCTGAACTTGAGACGATCGCCCAGTTAAGAAATGTAATAATGTTAAAGTAAACTAAACTTTTTTTCAGTGCATATGCCAACCCTTAGCAAAGCATTAAATTTCATTGTTTTGAGCCGTGCAAGGGCAAAGTTTATTAACCTATTGTGCGGCATGTGCCGGGCCCCCTAAGGGTAGGGGGTGTGAGCGGGTGCTTGGACAATGCAACACAAATTGCATTAAGCGACACAGTCTTTCCCCGGCTACCCATGCCTGCTAACAAATGAAACCAGCCCCAGGTCAGCATAAAAATATCATGCCTGCCGGCAATAAAGTCCAAAACGGGCAAAGCTCTGTCGGATGGGGAGGTGGGAGTCTGTACTAGACAAATGTCGGCACGCAACTAATTAAATGGCGACGATTTTACACAACCCGTCGTCCATCTCATGGAAGTGAAACACTCGAAGGCAATCGCGCGATTTTTATTTCAGCGGAAATTGTGGCACTTAATTATCGTACAGCCACCCCAAACGCCCTCGCCGCCGCCCCCCCCCCCCCCCCCCCAACACATACGCACTTTTATTAATTATGTAATTTACTGTGAAATCAACAATTTAATAGTCAAAAGTTTTTCGCATCCGCCTGTTTAATTGACAAACAGTTTGAACAATTTACAAACAGAAAAATGTACTTTGTGCCAACAAAAAAAAACACAAAAACAAAAACAATAGGAAAATGTTATATCGACGTAAAATTTCCATTGCTCGTAAATATTATGGAAATTTGTTGAAAATTAAATTTTTCCACACAACAGCAGAATACCGGAAGAATTACAACTTAAATTTATGGATGCCAAAATCAACAAAAAAAATTAAATAAAAATCGAGAGAATAACTAGCATTAACGATATATAGCTCGACTATATATTTTAAATAATGTAAATACGGAAAAACCAAACACAAAACCAAAGTTTAGATTCTTCTTAAACTGGTCCATGAGTCATAAAAACATAGTAGATGTATTCTATATGTATGTATATATAAATATATGTATTGATATGAATAGATTATGGTTGTTTGTATGTTGATATTATGTATATTGGGTATATATCAGTCAATATTGCTTATCAGGTTGGATATGATTAAAATAGCATAGTCACAAACAACAAGCAAGTCAGCCAGCGTATATTAAAAGTGTTCGACCAGAAAATACCCTGTGGGCAGTCTAGCTTTCTACTCTTCATTTAATATTTTAGCTTTACTATCTATATTTAAATTTTAGCCGACCATTATATAATTTGCAGCTTTCATAAATGATATTTTAGAAATTTTTTTACAACAAACAAACAACAGTTGTATATAGATTTTAAGCATATCTCGAAGTTATTATTGTGTCTGACACAACTACCCCTTTTCGCTCATTAACAGGGTATACAATTTCTAACAATAAAATACGCAGTTTTATAAAACTTATCAACCATGAAATACCATCATGCATCCAGTTATTTACAATTTAGAACTATTTCGTGTTTTTTTTATACAAATTCTTATTTCCTTTTCAGCTGTCCAGAAATTTTTATCATAGAAGTTTTTGTATATATAAAATAAAATTTGTTGCAAACTTAAATAATTCGTTTAAGACAGCAATAAGTGCCATTTAACTATTTGACGTTATAAATTGCTTAACACTTTTATTTGTTTATAAGACTAAAGATCAAATCTGTAAATTAAAAAATAAAAACACAAAGTGTTATTTAAATGTATCAATAAATAGCACAAAATTGTTTTTTCCTTAAGTTGAAAATAGTTTAAATTGTATTTTAAATCGATTTACGATTTTCTGGACAAAACGAAAGAAGGGGGAGGCGGTAAAGGTAGTAATATTTGGCAAATTATGGCTTGTTTTGCGTCAGCTTTCAAGTACACTGCAATATCATAAATAATTGACTGACCGAATGCCCAAAACGAACCGAGCTGTTTACATTATTGGCACAAAGTCGATTTATGGCTGTTGTTCCTCAACTATAAACATGTACGTATTCTTCAGGTATGAAATTTTTAGTATGATGCATAGTTAAACCTTCTCGCCTTTCTATTCTTTTATTTGCATCTCTTTCTCCCATCAATTTGGCACAGCTAATAGCTGCAAAAAAAATTCAAAATAGATATTCATGATCTAGCTGCCATATATATATATATATATATATATATATATATATATATACTATTTCACACTATGTGAACAGTTTAGCACAAAGTGCAAAATGATTTATGGCAATATTTTCGTAACGTTCTTTATAATTGTGATGATATAATTACGACAATTTACTAGCTTTAACTCTGTCCGTCCGGCTGTTCGTCTTTTTGCACATGGCGATAATTTTTTGCTATTTCGTTAGGCGTGCGATCTTCTATTTCGCTTGTCGGAAAACCGGTTAACACTTTTAAATTTAAATTTATGTTAAATATAATTTTAAATCCAATTATTAAGAGTTACCATGCAATAATATAGATTAAATACTTGGCTGCCCTTCAAAAATCGTAATAAACTTGATGCATACCTGCAAAGAGAAGAAAAGATTTTTTTTAGTATTTACGTACATATTTTAGCATAGTTAACTTCTTAACTATTATATATACATAGATTGAAATTGAAATTGCAGGTAAATATATATAAATTGTTTGTTTTGTAAATGATTGATTGATTGACTGGATCATTGATTAGGTGATCGCTTGACTGATTCATAGACTGATGAACTGATAGAATGACTGATTGATTGACTGAATAACCGATTGACCGATTGATTGATAGACTGACTGATTATTGGCCTATGTATAGAAGGAGAGTTTGAGTAAGCTCCATTTTTATAAATATATTTATTTTTTTATTTTTTTCTATACATACACACCTTTAAAGTGCATACACAGATTTATCATAAACATAGAACAAAATTATAATAGGCACTTGTTGTTGAGATCTTCAGGAACTGCTTAATTCAAATAAACAGAATAATGATATTTATATTCTTCTTAAGTTTTCTACCAGTTCATAATATTTATATGCACGTGTGTATGATTATCATATTTTGAACTTCTGTCCGTTTAAAGCAAATCACTTTCACTCACAGCCAAAAAAAAATATATAAACACTTGTTCGGCAAAACGAATTCTGATAAATTTCAACATACCCAAAAGTGAAAAACAAAGAAAAAAACAGCAATAGTTTATGGGGCGTGCTTTGCAATTGTAACTGTGCAAGTATTTTATTAATATATTTTTCGAATTTATTTATAATTTTCTACTTTTATACTTTTGTTTGTTCGAATTTGCAGCAAAAGTTTCGCCGGGCCGCGCGACCGCAACTGAAACGACTGACAAACTGAAATATGTGAAATTATTAAAATCCATTCAATGGCATCTAAGTAGAAGTACACACACATACACACACACACGCACACACACACTTTGCCGGGGTGTGAAAGAGATAGAGAAAGAGAGAAGCTGAGCGCTTTGCTGTCAATTGAATGTGAAGTGTATTTCACGTCTGCCGCTCGCACAGATCGCAGCAGTTTAAGACAGGCGAGGAGCAAGTAACGGGCAGGGTATTACTGTTCCGTGTGTGCGTGTGTGTGTGTGTGTGTGTATGCTGTGGCATTATCTGTGTGCTTATATTAAGCGTGACACCCGTTTATGGGTGTTTTAAGTGCAATGCTTTAAATGCTAGCGATTATCTTTTAGAAACAACGCGTAATCTCAGCCAAACGCCGCAGGGGTGCCTTAAGGTGGTGGGGACAGAGGGTGGCTCAGGGAGGGGTGCTGGCAGGCAGTGTTCACATGCCTTAATCACAGAATTTTTAATTACAGAACACTGGGTTTACATTAAGGCACATATGTGGACATATATGTCGATCTGGGGCACAGCGTTCAATAGATCACAATTTTAAACTAAGTTTTACATCTCTAATCTTTATGAAATGAATGATGGCTAAAGCATTTAATTATAATTAGTCAATTGAAGACATTCCTTGTAATCCCTAATGTTTAATCAAAATAAAGTTTTAATTATAATTATTTCATTGAAGACCTTCTCTTTAATCCCTAATGTTCAATCAAAGTAATGTTTTACTGTTTATGCATTTATGAACTTTAAGTAAAGCTTACAAATTTGTTTTAAGTAATATAATCCTGTTTTAGGCTTAAAATAAGATTTAACATTCAAGAAACATATTTTAAAAATATTAAATAACCGAAAAACTTTAAAACGGAATGCCTCATCAAATTTATTTTTATTGCGAATAACTTTTTCGATTCCTTAATCGAGAGAGCATTGTATCAGACTCTTAGTCACGTATTGGTTGTAATGTTTATATTACGACGATAGCTTGACATCCGCTATTTTGTTTACCTCCTAATTCCGCGACGTATCTTATCAGTTTGTATCCAACAGATTCTTAGTGTCAACATGATGCATTCTTCGCAAATTAAATGTATTTAGTTTATTCCGGTTCTCTAGACACACTTATTTAACAAGTTTACAACGTAAGAAAACGCAACCTTAACAAATTGCAAATGATATTTGAAACCTATAACGAACAATTGACCCATTTGTATTAATGTTTTCACCCCGGTATGGGGGGGGGGGGGGGTTGCTTAGTTACAAAAGGCGAGGGGGCGTGTGCGGTGATGCGGTTGAAGAGGAAGAATTTCATACTAGACGGGACAGGCGATTCGTACTCGTACTCCCCACTTGGACGGTCAGTGCACGACGCCTTTCATAATAATAAAATATAAAAATAAGCGCTGGAAATTCAATCAGCGCGAATGCACTCGAAAAATATATTCACTATTTTGAGCAAAGTGAATCGCCCACATGGAAACAACACACACACACACACACACACATACACTCTTGTACACTCAGAATGCAATGGACAACAACTGAAAGCGTAGGAAAAAGAAAACAACAACGCCTACAAATTGCACGCATCTCGTGGCTCAATTGCGCAGATTGCACTCGCTAGGGAGCTGCAAACGGAGCGGTTAGGGGAGGGTATGTTATACCCTAGGGGCTCATACATGCATACTTATAGAAAACACAACATATATATATAGTACTTATGCGTGATAATGGCCCTACGTCTATCTATAGCTGACTGTGGCACATTAATTCCACACGCTGTTTTGCATTGATTTTAATGAAAACATAAAAAATAGCTGCCACGCCAAAAGAAAATAATAATATCTTTACAATGAAGTTCCTGTTTGTCTCACATTTGAAAATATATTCGAAGCATTTTCTTAAAACCCTTGAGCTGCAGTCTGAAGGTTTACTTGGAAAAGATTTCTTATTAATCATACCTGCTTACCTGAAGGTTTCTCCTAATATTTTTTAAATGATCTCAAATAGGAATAAAATAACAATTTCTAGTTTAAGTTTTTATTTTTAAAAATCCATTGCCATTTAATTTTTAATTTCTTTTTGTTTTTTTTTGTTTTTTTAATTTATTTTGTTTTTATTTATTTATTTATTTTTTTTGTGAACACAAGAACAAAATTTTTAATATCTCATATGAGAGTCACTTTAAAGCTTTTTAAAATATTTTCTAATATCATAACTTGTCAAAATCGCGAATACGTAAATATATTTAACATTTAACATTTAGGTTAAAACAACCTTTAGATTTTATTTACAATTATTATTTACCCCATGGAAGCACATATATATATAATGTATTTTTTTACTTATTATATATTATGTATTCTGGCAACCATTAATTTTTTTGCCAATTTGCTAAATTGTGTTTTTGTGACGTCATTGAATTCCATTGTTTTCAGTTGAGGCGCAACTTTGGCAACGACAGCGCGTTGGCCAAATACGCGTTTGGCTACCAAATGTGTCTGGGACATTATGCCGATTGCTGATTTGCGTAATTACATATATATTTATCTATTTGTCAGTCTGACAATTTGTCATGCGGACAATCGCAAACATTGACTGCATGCAAATCGGAACTGAAAACGCTCTCAATTGCCCAACGACAGCTGACGATGGATAATATTTTTAATTTTGTTTTTGTTGTTGTTCACAAATCGATTACTGATCAACTGCCAACAAGAATAGGCTCAGCTTAGCTCAGGGTTTTTAACTATTTTTTGTTGTCTGGATTTGTGGCCATGCCCACTCAGGGGGGAATGGGGGCTCGCATCCGGTTTGATTTGCTGCGGGTAATTGAAAAGCTTGGCCTTGACTTTTCTGACTGCACATGTGCAAAAATCAATGGCCATTAGAAAAGAAAAGGCTGCACATGACTGCCAAGTGTTGGACAAGGGGCGTATACGTGATACCAAGCTTGCACTCAAAACTTAAAGCTATGGACGGAAAACTATGGATTTTGTAGTTTACACACATAAATGTGCGAGATAAGTAGCTAAAAATAGTTTTTTTGTCTTAATCTTAATTCATTTAGTCAAAAACATAAAAAGCACATTGAGGCACGATGAAGCATCAAATTTAAAGCTTAAGCTTAAACGATATTGTTTACACAATGATGGTACGGATAAAAGCGTATGCAAGCTTTAAAGCGCTTTTAAAACTCATTAAAAGTACATTTGAACTTTGAATCCGTTTAGAAAGCATATTTCCCACATAGTTAAATTCAAGAATTTACCTTTTTGCCCTGTGTCTTCCATCGCACATGTCCAAGTCCTGGCCGAGATACTGATTTTGGGCAGCGAAAATCCGTTCAGAATCATCATCATCCTCATCGTTGAGCAGCAGCACAACTGGCGTGGGCAGGAACTCGTCCAGCAGGTGATTCTGCGCCTGGGCCTTGCTCAACAAACTGATGGCCGTCGCCGAGGAGCAGGAGGAAGTTGTCGTGGACGACGATGACGTGGACGTGGTGGAGGCACTCGAGGAGCCCGGCATGCCGACCACGTGAGTGGCCATCGGTAGCTTCGACGAGTGCTTGTTGGAGCCGAAACTGCGGCGTATCGACTGCAGACTCTGGCGCAAAAAGGATTCGCGTTTAATGTGGGCACCGCGACGCTTGGCCGGCTGTGGGACGTTGTCCAGCGCCTCGATGGTCGTCTCGAAGTGCACCTTGGCGGGCAGCGATTGTGGGCGAGCGAGCTTGATGTGCGGCGCGGGCAAATGCTGGAGCAGCTCCTCGTATTCGTGTGCGTTGCGGCGCAACAGTTGCGCCTCCTGCTCGCTGATGAAGTCCTGCTCCTCCAGCTGCGACTGCTGCTGCTGCTGCTGCTCCTCCTCTTGAGCCTTGGCACGCTTCCCCTTCATTTTGGGCTGTTTTTGTTTTTTAGGCTTCAGACGCGCCCTTCTCGTTGGCTGCTCGCCGGCGTCGCTAACCTGGGCCAGTACCAGGGACGCAATATCCGGAAATGCTTCCATGTCGGGCGATTTCAGCAGCGGCACCGCGGGCATTTTGACAACGTCGTTGTTATTATTAATATTATTATTATTATTGTTGTTGTTCCTTTCAATGAAACTGTAGGATTTGATGAGAAACAGATTGGATTTGTTCTTTTTGGCCTTTAGCTGTTCCCCGTTTGTCCATGACTCGACGTTCGCATTGCCGTTAGCCTTCTCGCTGATTGCGGCCATTCTGTTTGCTATTTCTCTATGCTCTCTACCACTTTTTCTTCGCTATTTTGTTGTTGTTTTGTCTTATTTTTTTTCTCCTTTTCTTGTGCTCAGTTTATTGTTCTAGTTGGCAGCCCTAGCGTATTTTCACTATCGACCACAACAGCATCTTCGCGATCGACAATCTCCTCTTCGACTGCTTGGGAAAGAAGAGAAACCAAAGTTATTTTTATGCCGCTGCGTTGACATTGCCTGTGCGGAGCGGAGAGCGGCAACGGGTGCGGCTGTGGGAGGTCGATCAACTAGCACAAAGATACACCAACACATACACACATAGAAGATATAACGAGCGCACGCTGGGTATGTGTGAGCTTTTAAAAGCTCCTCTTGTGCAGGCTTACAAAAAGCATCAGCTGCTTCATTCTTGTAATTAAGCTCAAGGAGACTCTGTTGAAGGTGTTCATTTAAAGGAAAGCACAAGTCAGTTTGCTCCTCTCCTTGTCAATCTTTTTCTCTATTTTGAAAATAAGCCCTTTACTCATTTTCATGTACTCATGTATGAGGAAGTACATGATTCTTGTACCGAAATATTTAACAAAATTTTATTTTTAATGATGCATATATAGAGGACAAATCATGAAAAAGATTCCTTCAAACATGAAAATCGGTTAAGTTTTGACAAAGTTATAGGAGTTTGAAATAGGGGAGCCATGGATCCGAGAGCTTTACATGTCAAATTTGTTCTCAATTTTGGCATGATTTTTTACCAAAAATTTGACCCCCCGAATCGGGCTTGAAGTCGTTGCTTATACTTTTTATGATATATGCAATCGATTAAAAATAAAAATTCGCAATTTGAAATTTTGAAAAAAATTTTTTTCGGTAATGAATAAGGGGGAAGTAGGTGATTTTTTGGCAAAAAAAAACAAAAAAAATATTATTTTCAAAAATGCATATTTTTTGAATGTAGAATCAGTCTATAGGATAAATCATGAAAAAATGGCCTAAAACATGAAAATCGGTTAAGTTTTGACAAAGTTATGGGAGTTTGAAATATGGGAGCCATGGATCCAAGAGCCTAACATGTCAAATTTTTTCTCAATTTTTGGCATGATTTTTGACCAAAAATTTTACCCCCTCAGAATCGGGCTTAAAGTTGTTTTAATACTATTTATGATAAATACAATTGATTAAAAACAAAAATTCGCAATTTTAAATTTTGAAAAAAATTTTCTTCGAAAATGAATAAGGGGGGAGAGGTGATTTTTTGACAAAAAATAAAAAAAATTTATTTTCAACAATGCATATATTTTAAATGTAGAATCAGTCTATAGGATAAATCATGAAAAAAATGGCCTAAAACATGAAAATCGGTTAAGTTTTGACAAAGTTATGGGAGTTTGAAATATGGGAGTCATGGATCCAAGAGCCTAACATGTCAAATTTTTTCTCAATTTTTGGCATGATTTTTGACTAAAAATTTGACCCCCTCAGAATCGGGCTTAAAGTCGTTTTTTATACTATTTATGATAAATACAACCGATTAATAACAAAAATTCGCAATTTTAAATTTTGAAAAAAAATTTTTTTCGAAAATGAATAAGGGTGATTTTTTGACAAAAAATCAAAAAAAAAATTTATTTTCAAAAATGCATATATTTTAAATGTAGAATCAGTCTATAGGATAAATCATGAAAAAATTGCCTAAAACGTGAAAATCGGTTAAGTTTTGACAAAGTTATGGGAGTTTGAAATATGGGAGCCATGGATCCAAGAGCTTAACATGTCAAATTTTTTCTCAATTTTTGGCATGATTTTTGACCAAAAATGTTACCCCCTCAGAATCGGGCTTAAAGTCGTTTTTTATACTATTTATGATAAATCGATTAGGAACACAAATTTGCAAATCTAAATTTTGAAAAAAATTGTTTTTCGAATTTGGACCAAAAATTTACGTACTCAGAATCGCGTTTAATGATTTGAAAATTTGAAGAAAATCACAACACTCGAGTTAAATTTCATATAACTACCGATAATCAGCAAAAAATATATTGTATTACATAAAAAACTACACAATATAGCTAAGAACAGAATACTATGCGGCATTATCTATCTTAAAGTTTATATTAAAACATCGTCAACTTAATTAATTATCACAATTTCCTACTAGTAATTCGTGGCTATAATCAATTAAGTGCCAATCTGTACATGTTTACAGTTAGCTATTCTGGAGTAGTTTACATTTCTGAAGTGAAACTTGACATTATCGTAGATCTCTAAATTAGCAACTAATTCAAGCAAACTTTAACTGTTAATTGTTTTGGTTAGCAGCTCTGGTAAAAATATTATGTACATACGGTTTGACACCACTGATAATTATACGATTTCAATCATAATTAGCATAGATTTAGATAATATACACATTTCCTTATACTACAATAAACAAAGTTTTCGTTTTGCGTAATTGTACTGCAGCTGCTCGCTCTCTTTCTAGCATCCGCTGTTTGCCTATGCGAATGTGCATGTATTTGTGTGAAAGTTTAGTTGAAGTTCTTTTGTCTATGTACTACAATAGATGGCGCCACACAGCAGCCGCCCGGCATTTGACAATACTCTCTTTCTCTCTCTCGCTCTCTTCCCACACTCTCTTTCTTGACACACACACACACACACAGCCACGCACTCACTCCGCGCAGTCAGCTTTGTCATGTTCCTATTGTTGTTGTTTTGTTCTGGCCAGCGGTTCTCAGACTGCTTGCTGTGTGCGCGTGTTTTGCTTTTACCGCTTGTTGTTGTTGTTGCTGTTGGTGTGAAGCACAATTCTTTTTCTTATTTTATTTGAGTTTGTTTTCTTTTTGTTTGTGTTTTGTGCTGCCTTTTTTTGCATTTATTTTTGGCCACGACACAGCCAACAATTTCCGTCACTTTTGCTTTATGATGTCACTTGGCCGTACTCCCGGCTACGTCTATGTCTACGGCTCTGTTTGCCGCTTTTGATTTCCCGTCGCTTTGCGAAATATGTTTGATCGGCGTTGTTGTTGTTTCTATTTTTTTTTTGCACCCCTTTTGTTTTGTTGTTAAGGCCAAACTAATTCGCCGCAATTTATAAACATTCTACACTGAAATAGCCTTTTTATTTGTTGATAAATTTTATTTCACTGTCGTGTGCGCGATAGCTGGCAGCAAAAACAAACCGAACACACAAAAAAAATTTTTTTGTTTAAATTTAAAAAAAAAAATAACGCAAAATGTGGAAAAGCGGCCACTGTTGCTTGAAAAGCGCTCTCTTGCTCGCTCTCGCTCACTGTCTGCCCGTATGCTTTGTCGTTCGCTTTCGCACTGAATTTGAAATTGAAGCGCCGTTGCGGCCAGACCCACCGTCCAGCCAGCAAGCAGCAGAGGCAGCGCCATCAGCAGCAGCAGCGGCCCTACATCAACAATATACAGCAACAATATCTGAGACGACGAAGCAAAGCAGCGAGGCGACGCAGCGAACAGACAACGACGACGGCGAATCGTGGCCACATGTATGCGTAAGCTTATGTGTTAGTATGGGTGCATTAAACTTCTTCTTCGGCGTGCTTATCATGCTACGGTGCGTTGGCGTCAACGTCGACGTAGCCGTCGGCACTGATGTTATGTTATTGTTGTTGAGAAATTTAACAATGAAAAAGAGCAAAGAAGCGCTCGCAGCAGCAGACTAAAAGTGCTGTGTTACAAATGCTCTCTTTTTGTGTTCTCTCTCTCTGTTTGGCAGGTGTGCTTAGTTTATCTAAGGAGCAGCAGCTGATGCTAACAGATCGGCAGCTGAGATTTAACTATTAACCGTTAATCGCGCTTTGCTCTGCCCACCTTTCGTTTTGCAATTTTTTTTTGTTTTTTTTACCGAACTTAAGTATTATTTTCGGCTGACCCTAAAACCGTTGGCCAATACACACACTTTTTTCATTCCCTTTGGCTCCACTTGATGATTTGTCAGTTTTGCTTTGCTATTGTGCAAAAATCACAGCAAAAAGAGAAGAAAAAACTACTAAGCCAAAAAGCAAATGCAATGTACGAAATGACAAAAACGATATATGTATAATAATAATACAACCGCTCTGCTATCGTATATGAAATAAATGGGTATGTCCCCCGTCCCGGCCACTGTCTGCTTTCCCGCACCCACAGCCAATGTTTTTTTTAGTCATAATTGAACTTTTACCGTATATTATTTTTGATAAAAATGCAAAGATAAGTGGGCAAGCGTTTTATCGGTATGGCAACATTCTGCCGTTAAGTGCTGCACTAAACTGAATTCGCCGTGAGCCGACTGCGCCATCGCGCCTCGCCTTAACGAACTCTTCGCTTCCCCCTTGCCATGCCTAACAAACACAGCTGCTGTCAAGTTTGGCGCCTCGTAAACCCCAAGCGCTAGTCATGGTCACCCTAGAGATGAGCTGTGCGAAAAACCACAACCGACAACAACAACAACAACAACGAAAGCAATCACAACCTTCACTTTGTCTAGCTTTTGATCTGTTGGGGCCTCTTATATACCCTAAACCCATTAGAGATGGCCTCTTATGGACCTTACAGCCATTAGACAAGTGTAATGAGGGTCTCATTATTTTATATAAAAAACATTTTCAAGCCCAATAAGTATACACAATATGTATTTTCGTCAACAAAGTATGGTCTATAACTCTGTCAGGACTACAATAACAACTTCAGTCTACAAGGTTTTTTCAGTTTTTGGACTTAAGAATCGTTCTTTCTTAGTGAAATTTTGGAGCCTAGGCTATTCTCGTGTTTTACTAATCTATATGCATCGAAATTCAGCTAATCAGATGCTAATATACGAATTTCATATATATGTATGTATATTTCAGAATAGATAAATATCGATGTTGTTTTTTATTTTTTGAATTGATTTTGGATTTTGCTTGCGCTATTCTCATTACCAAATCTATTTACAGGGTATCTCTAAGGCCAGCACTCTACTGGTTTTTTAATTATATTTATGTGGGGCGTCACTTTTAAGGGGCGTTTTGTTGAGCTTAATAGACACATTAAATTATATGATACTGTATCTATAAGTAGGTTCGAGGGAAACCGAATTGGAATCACAGATGAAAAACAAAACAAAGCTTAGAGAGAAAACGACAATATTTAACAAAAAAGAAAAAAGCCCGCAAAATCGTTCCATTTCACACTGTTTCCGGGCTTAAATAATATGTATCAACGAAAACAATAAAACGTCACATTGATAGCGAAATTGCGTAAGTAGTGATAGCGAACAAAAAAAAAAAAAAACAATTATAACACTGAAATCAAAATTAATCTTTGCACTCCCCCAAAAACCATATGACTAATGCCTTCCAGGTGTTCGGCATTTGTGCAGATATACATATGCTGTACACCTGGCTAATGAACTAAGTAAATTATGATATGAACATATATATAGTATTTGCCGGTAACACACCTATCTATTGATACAACTATGCCTAGAACACTACAGTGCACAGGTGGCCTGACATGGCGTCCCCATCAGTTATGGCTCATAATTCAAATGAGGTTACCAATCGAGACCGAAAAATCACCTTAATGGGTTCCCATGACTAATAAGTGCCATTGCAAATATTCCTAGAAATATTCTATGGTAAACTGACAGTCCTATTTAGTATATGCTATGTAGTGCAGGATACAGTTTCCAAAACTGATATTTTGTAATAGTAATAAACAAGAAACAAAATCATTGTTATATTTGGAAAAGGGTTATGGCAGCTTTATAGTTTAACTTATACTATATAGAGAAATTTAAGATTTTTTGCAAATGTTGGATAAAATATCTTTATGAATTTTGATAAAATATTGTTTCCAGATTTTAATGTAAAACCATGAACAAAAACTTCAAAATCGATACACCGAATTCACCGAATTAGGGCAGCTCAAAAGCTAAACGCATGCCTATATAAATTTATTTAGGGTACTATTTTTGGGAAGGTGGGAAGAGATTTTCAAAACTATCAACATTATTGAAAAAAACTGTTATTTTCCGGTACGAGCCTGCTTGGAAACGTCTATTGCCATAATTAAAAGCTGATTCAATATATTTCGAGATACAGATTAAAGTTTCTAACTAGCCGATTGATCAGTATCAGTATAGTCTCTATAGACCACCCAAATTCGACAGAACATGTTCGTTTTAATGCGCAACCAAATATTTTGACACAAGGCGCGCACATTTATGATCAAACAAACACATTCAGATCCACAAAAGTGTATATAAATATACATATGTGAATGTATATATACATAAATGTATATGTATGTATGCTGATATTGTAGCTGTGAACAAAATTTCGCAGCTTCCATGCGAAAAATGCGCTCGTGCTATCAGTCACGATTATACCGACTACGACTAGATGACAAAAGAGTTTTTAATCAAATGATCTCGCTCTTTGGCTCTGGAATTGACGCAGGCAAATCGGGGACGGCCGACAGGCTGTATATAGTATCGATACGTTGGGTCTAACAAATCACATCACGACATTTATTTAAACAATATATGCCAGATAATGTTACCACACGTACTTCTATTCACTCGATAATCAAGAACTAGTTCACACCGATCTTTATATATAGACATATATTTATATATATATATATAATTATACATATATAAAAGGGCGATAGCTGTGATTGTATCTCTGCTCTAGGCCGTTCAACTTGTTGTTGCGTCTTAGCAAAATTTTCAATCTTCCACATCGACTATATAATCTTTTAGCTTTTAAATAGGAAAACGTTTCAGAGTACGTCACTGAACATGCTAAAGGTGAGGGTTCATCTTGAATGCTGTTCACATTTATACGACTAAATATTCTATTTATATTGTTAATAACAATTTTTTGTTTTGTTTACAAATTTTTACAAAATACATTAAAAAAATTTTAAAAGGTATGATTAAATAATTCTCTTATTACAAATCTATTTCATTCTGCTTATCTTAAATCCTTTACATATAGAGCTAAAAAGGAATAGTTCGCTCTATATGACTTTATATCTAAAAAGCCATGATTAAAATGATAAGAACCCATCCAAAGTTGTTCCTTCTCTTCAAATATCTAAATCTTTATTATGTTTATAAAAAATTTATAATATGAACACGTAATATAAATAAAACTGAATTCTCATAATTTTAGATCATTTTAAATTATTTTTAATTTATTTTAAATAAATTCAGAAAGCAGTACTAAAGATGAATATTACTGGTTTGGCTGATTTATTTGCTGGGATCGTTGTATTTATTTTGGACTTACCTAGAATGCTTCCGTTTCGCATTGTCGTTTAGTGAACCAGTTTTGGCAAGCTGTGTTAATCTGTTGAAAAAAAAAATGTAAAAAATGTAAATCGCTGTACACAGAAGATATACATCAAATTTCAGCTTAGAAGCTCGAATACCGACACAGAAACAAAAAACATTTCTATGTAAGTACTTTTCCCAATTCACAAACTTTGTTATTGCCGCTTTTATGCTTGCTAAATAACGGTATGTGAGTGGTGTTTACACGCCTACAAGCCCACTCCAGACACGCCCCCACCAAACACGTGAGTAATTGTCAACCTTGACACAGGCATGCTTAAGCTAAAGGTTATGCTTTCCACTTTCATAATTCACAATTACACAATCAGTAGGAAGCCCCAAAATGCGTGTGGGTGTATATAGGTCGTTCTGTCTCTCTCCCTCACTTGCGTCCTCTTACTTGGCGTGCAGCAGCAGCCGCAGCCGCCACAGAAAGAAATAAACAAAAACAAACACAGGAAACTGAGAGCAAACATTTTGTTGTTTGTCTAGGCGAATTCAGCTGGCGCTCTGCGCGCACAAAAGCCGACAATCGCACACATGCATATACATATGTACGCACACATTGCCGATGTGTACATACGTGTGAGTGTGTCTTCACTCACACACATTGCCACTAGGGGGCGCGCTCACCTTGATTTTGCATTCGCGCACAGATTTTTGCCAAATTTTCGCAAGAGTTTTACATGCTGTTGCGTATGATATAAATTTTCCAAACACTTTTTGCACTTTTTGTGAATTGTTGTTGTTGATTTTTTGTGCGTTCGCTTTATCTGTTTCTTTTCGCACTAACGCTTGTTTCACTCAAACTCTTGCACAGGATACGGCGAATTGCAAATTGTTTTTTCTTTGCCTGCAAATATTTTGTTGCTGTTTTAATTTGTTATGAATATTTGTTTTAACGCTGTTAAGGTTGACAAACACCGGAGATGTTTCTCTACTGACGCGACGCGCTCCGTACTCGAATAATAAGCAAACTGAGGCTGCCGCTGCTGCTGATGGTTTTGCCCTGCTGTTTCTGCGGCATTCTGGCATTCACAGCAGCAGTACCGTAAGCCTGCAACGACGCGTCGCAGCTGTCGCTAGGTGGTGGTGGTGGTGGGTTTGGTGCGGGCGCAATTCTAAACTTTGCCAGCCACCACCAAATGGAGGTGACTACGAACACAGCGAAAAATATTTGCAAGCGAATACTTGGGTAGGTCTAAATTATGCCAGAGTGCGGCGAATTTTATTTATGTATGAGTGTATCCTGTAAGCTGCACATAAATTGTTGAGCTTAAAAGTGCGACAAAATCACCCCATTTTCAGATGAGACCAGATGAGAGTGAGAGAATATGCAAATATTAATTGTCGGTGCATATGTCAAGGTATATGACAAGCACACAATTTGATGTTTTGACCGGCAATTGTCGCATTGAACTTTCGCCGTGAAAGCGCGCTTTGGCGAATAATTTTTTTTTACGCAATGTGCGCATGCACACACATACATATTTACATTTGTATGTTGCGTTGTTTATATGCAAAATGGATATATGTACATACATCGCATATATGTGTATGTATATTTACATATGTATATACAGACGTAGTAGTTGCTTTTTTGTTGGGGGCGTGTGCCGTGAGCGACATTGCTTGCGTACTGCGTTATAACAAAGCAACAAATACTGATTTTGTTTATTAACGTGTTCCGTGATCGACGTTTGCGATCGCAGCACGCGCTCATCTCTAACCACAGGAAAACAGAATCAGTAACAAAAGCGAACGCAGCGGCGGAAGGTCAAGCTCATTAGTTGGCGCTGATGTAAGTAGCGCAGCGCCACCTAGCGGCTGACAAGCGCATATTTTGAACTATGTGTATTCATGCATTCTGCTATTCGTGTGGGTCTGTGAGTGTGTGTGTGCGCATTTGTTTATTGAGCAAACGAAAACAAAACGAAAAGCTCATGCAATAAATTAATTGGCAATGAGGGGCAGTCGTCACGCTTACCCAACCAGCGGCCAAAACAAAAAGAAATTGTGCCCAACTGATAGATAAACAGACGAAATACACTTTTTGTAAATGTTAAACAAATAGCATTTCAAATGCGCAACAATAACAACAACACCCGCCACAACGATTGCAAGCAAAATGTAACCTTGCCAAAGAGAGCGAATTGGAGCGCAGCGAAAGAAATTGGCTGATATTCGCTGTGATCTCCGCCCGTGTGTTTGTGTGAGTTCACCTCAACAGGTTGAGCAGTGCGCTCAACTGTTGGGTGGTTTAAAGGTTTAACAGCTACTTACCGTTCTTCGCTGGCGCTCAACCCCACCGATGCGGTCGTCAAATTTAAAGTCTGTCGTAGCAGCGAGCCCAAAACGCTGCGCGATGCCGTTGGCTTCTTAATGTTGTTGTTTGTGTGTTGACTGGGATCAGTGTTGCAGCGCGGCCGAAAGATCTCGTTGAACTGTGTGGGGCGTGGCGGACGCTTGCGCAGCGGCTGCGGCGACGGCAATGGCGATAAATCCGCCGTATCCTGTGTGGGCGTCAACGAATTCGCCCGCACGCGGCGACACGGCGAAGCTGAGCGACTGGTCAAACGCTGTGCAGCGTTATGGCTGCTGCTGCTGTTGCTGCTGCCGTTGCGTTTGTTTTTGTGGGCGGGCGGAGTGAGGTAGTTCATATTATTGATATAACGCTGCGAGACTTTTATATATATATATATTTCTTTTTTTTTGCGTAAGCATGAAACGCACGCTTGGCTATAACCACGGCTATTTGTCGAATGGTGGCCACGGCGCCAACTGTTTAGATTCCTCCTCGACTCAGGGCCTCGCAAATGTTGCATGCCAAAATGCGCAAGGTGAACAAAAACAAAAACAAAGACCAACGACAAATAACAAAAAAATCAGGCATTCCCGCCCCCTCTCTCTCCCTCGTTGGCATTATCGAATTGACAAAGAATTGGCAAACGAAATGGCCATAAAAAAGCCGACAACCATCAAGAAGAAGAAGAACTGACTGAATGGTGTGAAGGTGGCAAGCAAAACATACTTAAATAAACATGAATAGGCAATACGCCAATGGAAATGGCGACGACAGGCACGACAACATCTTTGAAATAACCGTAATGCAGGAGCTTTAAGAACGGTTTCCAAGTCAGAAAAACGCTTTGGCGCTGAGCACAAAGAAAGCCGTGACAAAATGTTAGAAACCAAATTCTGAAAAATTAAAAAGAAAAGTAGGTAAAAATATATAGAAAAAAACTTAGGGTATTAATTTTTTAAAATGTCCCAACACTATAAAAAAAATATATTGTAGTTTAAAATCGTATGTATAAATATCTATAAATAACTTTTGGATTTTGAATGTTAGACAAATCTAAAATATATAGAAATACATTTTTTGAAAACATTTTTGAAAATATATTTCCCAATTCTATAAAAACCTCTTTTATGATGTATCAACACTTTAAAATCGTATGTATAAATATATATACATAATTTCTAGATTTTATAACTTTGAATGTTACACAATCTAAAATTTCATAAATTCTTTAAAATATCTAAAACTCACAAATTTTTAATTTTCAAGTCAATCTAACTGGATCCCTTGTTTTTTACTGTAAATCAAAATGTCAAATCTCTGAGCATGTTGGGAATTTTATTCAAAAATATAAGGCAATTTTAAACACTTAAGATAAGCTGTTGGGTAAGTCTGATCGCCAGAATCCGAAAGCAATAAAGTCATATGGCGTATTCCAGAATGGATTTCTGGTTGAACGAAAATATAACCTCGGAGCAAAAGGAGGATGTCCATAATACCTGTGAAGCAGGGTTAAACAATATCGATACCTCTAACAGGTTTTTAGATCTATTGACGAGCACTTTAATGCAGCTTTTCAAATGGATGCTGCGCAACTGCTGCAGCTATGTGGATCCCGAAAACGTTCTAGATATTGACTAAAATTGGATCTATTTTCAACACGCGAAAGGCAAATGAAATTATAAAGATGCTGTAAGATATTATATGAGATTTTATTATATTTTGTGTTTTTTTTGTTTTATTTTCATATTTAGATCTGTTAAACATGTTATATATAGTATTATAATATAAGTACTATAATATAAGTTGTTGATTTTAAAAACATGGCTTCAGAAGGAAAAATTCAGATTTCTGGCTTAAATGCGCTTTTTTCCGTTTCTAATTGGAACCAAAGATTTTACTAGAATTCTTCTATAAAACAGAAAAAAACACGAAAACAAGAATTTGTTTTTGGTCTTGGTTTAATTTTTTTTTAATTGTATACGGATAGGATATATAATTGAAGGATCCTTTTGATTCAGAGAAAATATCTTTAGAAGAAGTCAGAATTAAAGTATTCGTTTTCACCATGAAATAAAAGTCGCTTAAGCATAATATATTTTTTTAAATTTTCTTTTATTTGTTGTTCTTTACTAGGTTTTTTGGTTTGTTAAACTTTGTGCTAATTATCATATTTTCTGTTTTTTTTTCTCTCTATTTGGGAATCTCGTTTATTTCTCAATATTATTTTTATTTTTGATTTTTTTTTTTAATTTTTAAGTTTTTTCCTCAAGCAAATTCGGTAAACACATTTGCTGGTAAGTTTGTCTTTTCGGTTTATCCCGGCTCTTTAGTCTGCATTTAAGGCTGTTGCAATTGATATCATATCGTATATCATAATAGATCAATATAGTAATTTTTTCACATTTATATTCAGTTAGGTAATTAATAAACATTTCTCATAGTTAATTTTAATATGATTTTAGAATGTCCAAAAAATGTTTGTACTCAATTATTGATGATGAAATAAACCGAAACAACAATTTGTCACATTCGCAATATTATTATTATTATTAAGTTTTTTAATTATAGAGTATTTTTTTTAAATATTATATAGGGTTTGCTATTTGATGAGTTTCCTTTTCGTACCTTACTGTTAATTTGTGCTTTGTGCTTTTGTTGGAAATTGAAAATGCTAATTGGAAATTGAAAATGCTAACGGTATGCAAACTATGAAATTTCGGTTAAGTGTTTAGATTTGTGATACTATATATATATGTATATGTATATATATGTATGTATGTGTACTGTATTGTTTCTGTGTTTATGAATGTGAATAGCGCTGTGCATAAAAAGAATAGTAACCCTTAAATATTTTACATATACAGTGCGGGCTATATAATTAGAAACAATCTTTGTCATTTGAGGCAAAACTTTTTCAAGTACATAAATTTTTGTTACTGTACAAGCGAAAAGTATACAAATTATAATATATATAATAAATCAATCGATGAAGAATATTTATATAATTTAGTTGATAGCCCTCCAACGTTTTTTCGCTAAAAAATTTTTGCAAGTCTAATTTAAATTTTTCAGTTGAATTTTTTTGTAAATAAAGACATTATATGGTCACCACTGTATATGCTAAACAGATAAATCTTAGTTTTTTTTTCAATATTCAACTAGTAAAAAGAAACTCGCAATATGCAATTGATCAGATTAAATACTCAATATTTGTTCGAGTAGCTATCACATGAATATATCTATGGAAAAACAAAAAACGGTGGTATGGGGGGGGGGGGGGGTTGGAGGGTGCGGGGGCTACAACATAGGGGACGGCTTTAAATAGAAACTGAGTGGTGCAAAAACATCGCTCGGTATCTTTCTCTTTCTCGCTCGCTCTTTCTCTTTCTTGCTTCGCGTCGTCTCCTTCTCTTTGAATATACATATAGAAACGTAATTTAATTCAACTCAAATCTTATATCGCTAGAGTCAAATATCACAACATCACATATACAATAAGTACATATATCATAATCGGTAATCGTTATCGGTTATCGTTAATCGATAGTAATCGTAGGCTGCGCATTAAGTACGAGTATACTATATATATATGTATACATAATTATATATGGTATATATGGGCACGCAACGCTCTGATTCTAACTACTTTCTTCTTTCTTTTTCTACTTCTTTTTCCAAATCTTTGTAATCGTAATCGTAATCGTATGGTTCGTACTATTGTGTTTTCTTGGGTCAAGGGGCACAACTTTTCGGTTTTATTTATTTCAAATTCAGACTTAACCTTCTACCTCTATATGTGTATGTGTGTGTGTGTGTGTGCTCAGGAACTGAAAGTATTGTGTAATTTCTATTTATTTTTCATAATTTTTCTATACTCTAGAAATGCCATAGAAAATATTAGTAGAAAATGTATTTATTTTTGGGATCTGTACTATTACTTAAAAAATATTTTTAGAGATGAAAAAAAAAAACCTTTAGCTAAGTTTATATATATATACGTTTGGATTAAGTTGTAAGTACTTTGGTTAGTTTGAAATTGTGATAAATCTCAAGAGATTTCATTCGAGTATACTTGATAGTTATGGTATTATTTTGGGATATATTTAATATACTTGATTTGCCGCGAGCCATTGTCTAATTTCCTATACCCAAAACTTTGCCATGCCTAAAAGTTAAACAACCTTTTTAACAATGTTTCCTGCATTCCGTAATAAATTGTGCTCTTTTTGTTTCTCTTTTAATATGTTTCTCTGCTCATCCTCGATATCTATAAGATAAAACATTCAATATTTTTTTTTAGAATTATTTTTAATGTTTTTTTTGTTTGTTTCAAATATGCTTTAGACAAACTAACTTGAAGAACTCTGATATGTAAAATACAAAAAAAAAAAAGAAATAAAATTTCAATTAATAATTTGTATAATCAAAGTTAATAACTGTTTAGTTAGTTTGCCCTAAGATATATTTTACTTGCGAAACTTTCAGCTGAATTTTATAAGCTTTTCTTGAACAATATTTTTTAGTTCATTTTTTAAAAAGAGAAATAAGTTTTTCTTTGGATTTGTTTCGCCTTTGATTACGTATTTTGTATTTTTTAAATGTCTTTAGTTTACCGATTTCAAATATAACATATAACTTTTGATACCTAGGTTTTTATATAAAGTATTTCTTTTTGTGCATTTTTGATGTTCAATTTACAACTCATGACTTATTTATATAAAATATAAGAGTACATAAAGCTTTATTTTTGTCGGGTTATTTGTGGGATTTCATTTTCATTTATTTGTTAAATATATATATTGTATTTTTTTTTTTCGTTTAAGTCTCTTAACTGTTTGTTATGAACTCTATGCGAATTGGTTGGCTAAACATTTGCACGCTTCAAATATTTGCAACAATCAAGCAGGTAAATTCAATTATTTAATAGTCTTGGGGTGCCAAGTAACTTTGACAGTCAGATTAACTTGCAGTTAATTCACTCAGTTAAAATCTATTAAGATACGATTCTTTTTTTTTAATAAAAAAAATTTATTTTTGTAATTATTATTTTTTTTATAACTATGGTAACTTCTTACTGTCTTTCAGTCTGGCGTTGAGCCAACTGGAGTATATCCTATTTGAAGCAAATTATAGGGTATTTTTTAAAATATAACTGAAGCACATGGTGCTTAGCATGCGGACTAGCTTAAAACAAGTTTATAACTCTTAAACTAAGGTATAACTGAAGCAATTAGCCTGCTCAACTATAGGATACCCTGTTGAAACATTAGCTCAACCACATATTTGGCTTAACCGCATTTCAATTTAGCTAGTTTTTAATTAGTCTGGCATACACTTTGTAAATCTGACCTACAGGGTATGCGTTTACAGTTGCAACATAGGTTAAACT
The DNA here is from genome assembly GCA_004143825.1 of Drosophila micromelanica. Taxonomy (NCBI): domain Eukaryota; kingdom Metazoa; phylum Arthropoda; class Insecta; order Diptera; family Drosophilidae; genus Drosophila; species Drosophila micromelanica. The sequence goes on along the minus strand of SCDY01000979.1, from coordinate 14,719 downwards.
TGAACTCGAAAAAAAACAATGCTAGGCTTAGTAAAAGGCAGACAAAAAGCCTCAACAAATGCTAAAGGTTTTTTTAAAGGGTATAACTAGTCTGTCAGTTGACTAAAACTATAACTAAACGCTAGATTTTCTTATAGGTTAATTTTTGACTAGGTTACTGTGGCTAAGGGAAGCCATTACTCAAACGAGTATAATATACCCTGTAAAAACACAGGTATTTGCATTATTATTTGAAGGGCAACTTAGTTTCAACTTGAACTTAACAAACACAAACTGCTAAGCGTTGTAAAAGGCAGAAAAAAGGCTTGCAAATATATCGTTTTTTTTTTTGTAGAGGGTATAACTAGTCTGTCAAGTATGTGTGGTTTGTATGTCGCTGCTTACAAATTAGTTTGTGTTGTGTTGCCGGCGGCGGTTGCTGCACCACCCGCTGCACCACCGGCTGCCGCCAGGCTGGCACCGCCGGAGACGGCGCCGACGGCCGCGCCAATGCCGCCGATGCCGCTGATGCCGCTGATGCCGCTGCCCGCCACCGAGCCGGCCGTGTGCATGGCCAGTCCGTGCTGCACGCCCATCCCGGTGAGCAGCTCGTGCTCGGTTTTCGCCTGGCGCAGCCAATTGCGCAGATCCCTGGTGCGCTCCACCAGGCTGGTGGTGTAGTTGACCGCCCGCGGACTCTGCGAGACAATCGTATTGGCCGCCAATATGGCGCCGCCCATCGAGCTGTGCATCCGTCCGGCGGCCAATTGCCGATACGTCTCCAGCCGATCCGCCAGCGTCGGTATCGATTGCGGTGCATGGACCGCACTGGCGCTCATGCTCTGGCCGGAGCTGCTCGTCGTCTGCAGCTGCCCGGCGGACGACTGCTGGCTGAGCATGTGCGACCAGCTCAGCTCGTTCGGCGAGATCATCGGCATGGGCATCGCCAGCGGATGCGTCGAATGCAATTGTTGCTGCTGCTGCTGCTGCTGCTGCTGTTGCTGCTGCTGCTGCTGCAGCTGTTGTTGGTGCTGCTTCTGGGCGAGTATGTCGAGAATTTCGCGTATCTCCGCATTGAGGATCTCCAGATTCTGTATGCACTCGTTCGACTCCTGCTGGAAGTATTCCTTGCGCTTGTGCAGATCGGCGCCGCTGGCAAAGTCCGTGCTGCTGAAACCCGAGCTCGAGTGCGAGGAGAGATCGCTCAGCGTGGTGGCATCATCTTTGATCTCCAGCTGCAACTGTTGCTGCTGTTGCTGCTGTTGTTGCTGCTGCTGTTGCTCCAGGCTGGGCTTCTCCTTCTCGTAGATGCGCAGCAGACTCTGCTCGAGGTGGCGCAGCCGGATGACCTTCTCGCCGAGCAGCGCACGTGTCCGGTGCAGATTGACCTCCATTTCGGTTAGCTCCTTCTCCTCCTGGATGAGCTGGTCGAGCGTTTGACGGGGCGCCGCCAGCGCGATGCTCTTGTGCCGCTGCTTAATCTCGCGCTGGCGGGCACGGAAATTGGTGCGCTGTGTGCGCAACGATTCCTTGGCGCGACGCACCGAGTCGCGTTCCAGGTGGATGCGATGCTTGAAGAACTCCAGCTCGGAGCCGACCACCGAGCCGACAACGGCGGCATGTTCGCTCGAGATGTCCGTGAACGGATACCGCAGATGGTAGGTGGTGTCCAGCGTGTGCTCCGGGAACTGATCCTCCAGATCTTCCAGCTTCTGCAGCTGGTGTCGCAGATTCTCCACCGGCGTGCACGGACGCTCCAGCTGCTTATAGTTATCCGAATTGAGGCGCGACGTCGACGCCGATTTTGTGCGCGAGAAGAGTTTCTTGCGCGGCGTCGCCGTCGGCGTCGCTTTGTTGTTGCCCGTGGTGCTTGTGCTGTTGTTGTTGTTATTGTTGTGGTTGTTGTTGTTCTCGTGCGGCGCCAGCGCCTCCGAATCCGAGTTGCCATTGTCGCTGAGCAGCACAGTGGCCGAAGTTGCTGCTCCTGCTGCAGTTGCTCCTGCTGCAGTTGCTCCTGGCTGGGACTGTGCTTGTTGTTGTTGTTGTTGGGGTGCTGTGGTCAGATAGCGACCCTTGCTGTAGTTATTCGATATGGTGGTGTCCGACTGGCTCAGCGAGGTGTTGGCATCGTCCTGGAGCTGCAGCTGCAGCTGCTTGATATACTTGCTGGCGATGCCCGGCTTGCTCAGGTGCGTCTTTGGCGGCAGCGGCGGCTTCAGTTTGCCGCCGCCGCCCGGCGTGGGCGTGGCATTCGTATTCGGGTTCGAGGAAGCGGCCGCAGTCGCCTGCTCGGAGTAGCTGAGCGAGCGATTCTCGCTGTTGCCAATCGACGGCTTCTGCGAGATGGAGCGCTCCGTCTCGGAGCCCGTGGTTGTGTTCGTGTTCGTGTTCGTGTTGTTGTGCCCGTGCCCGTGACCGTGCCCGTGCCCGTGCCCGTGCCCGTGACCGTGTCCGTGTGTGTGCTGCTGGAGCGCCTGCGCCTCGCGGCGACGACTGCGCCGCTCCAGCGACAGCTTAACGTCCGTCTTCAGCCGGACGTACTTCTCCTTGAGGCACCGATACTTGTCCTCGAGCAGGCGCTTCTCGCAGCGCAGCTTCTCGTACAGGCGCTCCTCGCCGCTGTCGCGCAGCCGCTGCTTCTCCAGCTCCAGCTCGTGGGCGAGCTTGTCGCGCATCTGGGCCAGCTTGGCGGCGTGCTCCCGCCGCAGCAGCTCCTGCTCGGAGCGCAGATCGCGCTCCAGTTCGTGCAGCAGCTCGGCGTGATTCGATTGCAGGGTGGCCATGCGCGCCTTGTGCTCGGCGACCACCTGGGTGCGCTTCGCCTGCAGCTGGTGCTCCAGCTGGCTGCGATACTCCTCCAGCTGCAGCTCGTACGCCTCCTCCAGCTGGTGCTGATGGGCGGTCAGCCGCAGATCGCATTCGTGCCGCAAACTCTTCAGGCGCGCCTCGTGCTCCCGCTTGGTCGCCTCCATGTCCTGCTGCAGCTGCTGCAGTGCCGCCGCCTCGTTCAGCACCTCGCTGGCGCCCTGATCCTTGCTCTTGAGCAGACCCACCAGCTTGCTGGCCATCTTGAGGCTGCGCAGACCGAGCTTCTCGGTGGCCAGCTGGGCGGCCTGGGCCGATTTGCGCTGCAGCTGCTCCAGTTCGTGGCTGTGCTTGCGGCCCAGCTCGTCCAGATCGAACGGATTGTTGCCCTGCAGCGATTCCTGTTCCGATTTGTTGATGATGAAGCTGCGCACCGAGCTGCCCTTCGAATCGGAATCGGTGTCCTCGTACAGCGGCTTCACCGCGGCGCTCTCCTTCAGCTTGTCCAGATAGCCGCTGGCCAGCGCGGAGCCCGTCTCCAGTTTGCCGCCATCCAGTTCGAGGCCACTCTGCGATTTGAGCATTTGGATGGTCTGCGCCTTGGGCAGGCTGATGATGCGTATCGGTTTGTTGGCATCGCTGATGAACGGATTCAGGCTGCACATGCCCACCATTGCGTCCGGCTCGAGCAGGTCCTCGTCCCACACATCGTCGTCGTCCTCCTCATCCTCATCCGCATCGGCATTGCCATCGTGCTGTGCCAGCTCTTCATCCTCCTCCTCCTCTTCCTCCTCCTCGTCATCCTCCTCCTCGTGCTCCGCCTGCTCCGCCTGCTCCTCAGCCAGCTCATTGTGCTCGCCAACTGACTCCCGCTCTGGCTCCTCATCGGAGTTCATCGGATCGGGCGATTGATTCACCTTCCGCGCACTGTCCTCCTCCACGGGGGAGCTGCACACGCGCCGCGTCTCCACCAGATTGAAGCGCACGCTCTTCTTATCCTCCCCGGCGATGGCCGTCGCCGCCGCCGTCGTCGTCGTCGCGCTGTCCTCGTCCCGTTCGTAGCGTCGTCGCATATCCGTCAAACTGGAATCCCTCAAAATGCCCTTCACCCCGTGATTGGCGCCGGTTTCCGTCGGCTCCAGCTGTCGTCGCGACTTGAGAAACATGGCGCCCGTGCCGGACAGCTGAAAGGCGCCCTTGCGCTGCTCCAGCGTCGGCGGCTCCATGCCCCCAACGGTTCCCGTTGCCGTTGCCGTTGCCGTTGCCGACGTTGGCTGGCCCAGTTTCATGGCCAGGCTGATTTGGGTATTGGTTTTGGCCACCTCGAAGCGTGTGTTCTTCACCGGCTGGAAGATGGGCCCGAAGCTCTTGCCGCGCGACTCCAGGAAGCGACTGACGCCGCCGCTGAAGCCGCTCGGCCCCGGAAAAGCGGACGTGGCCATCTTTGTGCCGGCAGCGCCGTGCTGGCTGCTCACGTTGTTCAGCGGTGAGCTCATGTCGTCGAGCAGCTCGTCCGTTCCCTGCATGCTGCGTATGCCCGAGTCCAGCTGCGACACATCGTCCGAGTTGTCCACAATGGGCGTGGCCGCGCCCGCACCCGCCGTCGCCAGCAGCTTCTGGCGCGTCTGCTCCACCAGCTCCCGATAAACGGCGTCCAGCGGATGATCCCACTGCGATTGCTTTGTGCGTGTATTGTGATAATAATGTCCGCTCTTTTCTTCAGAATAGCTGCAATGGATTGGTCAGTGAAGAGCAACAGAGAGAGAGAGAGAGAGAAAAAGAGAGAGCGAGTTGGGGCGAATGCTTACCAAATTTTCCACTCTGCGGGCAATGCGGCCATAAGCCCCTCCTTGGCCAGGTATAACAAATGCGGCTCTCTGCTCGGCTCAATGCCAATCAATGTCGCATAATCGTTGATCTCTGCGGAAGATAATTGCAAAAGTAGACAATATTAATCAGTCAAAATTTTTAAAGAAATTTTAGTTGCCAGTTTCGAAAAGTCTGAGACAAGCCTGCTTAGCTTTCTTTCTTAGCTTTAGCCTGCTTAGTTTTTTTTTCTTTTTGCCAATGACAAATGAAAATGAAAATGGTCTAAATTATCATTGTTGTTTTGGAAAAATATAGGTTTTTATTAATTGTGGAGTTGTGCTCGATATAAGCTCATCCACTCTCAATACATTTTTTATTAAATTTTTTTTATTAATACAAAAAGTGGGCGATCTTTAGCTCTAACTTCAAATTGAATGCATTTGCCATAAATCTGAGGGAAATACAAAAAGATGATATCGATTTGCCACGCCCCTAGCAAAATTAGCTTAAAAATCTTAACTCTATATATGTTGCAGGTCTACAGGAGTATATATGCCAAATTTCTAGTATCTAGCTTCAATTTACTTAAGGAAACATTAATGCTTAATTTTAAATAAAGTCCATTAAAATTGGTTCGAAACTAGTTGGAAAATGATCTTTGAATGTTAGTTAAAATGTAGCTCAAAACTTGTTCAAAAGTTCAAATTAAAAACCTTATGTCTGCATTATTTAATTTTATATATTATTATATTTATATATAAGGCATTGATGTCTTGTAAAGAAAAGAAATATATAATTAAAAAAAAAAAATCAAAAACTCTGTACACTAAGACGGAAACCTTTTTAGGTCCTGACATCCTGATCCTTTCATATGCAGTTGAAATCTGGTTTAACCAACATTTGTGATGATGAAATAGATTTCTTATCGATGGCATATAAATATGTCCAACATCTGCATGTTTAACATGCTTTATGGGATTTGGCCCAGATTAGCTTTAGTTTTCCCATAGAAATTGTGCCCCAAGTGCCTGGGGTTCTATTGTTTTGAGGTGGCCCACTTATTAGTTATATGGGCGCACAATAAACGTTAGATTTGCAATTAAGGCTAATGAAAAACATTCAAAACTGTGCCAAGCCAACCGCCTACAGCCTCCCTCCGCCTCCTTCTCCACCGCCAGCTGCTTTGAATGGAAGTGAAAGGAAATCCTGGTAAATATGCGATTTTGCTTTTGAATAGCGTTTGCTGCTCGTTGCTGCTATCTCAGAATGCAATCTCAGCAACTTGGCTCAAAGCGCTCTTCAATAAAAGATCCACTTTGGCTTGGGCAAACACAGAGCGGACCGCGCTGAAAGCCCGGCTAAAGAAACGCGACTGAATTGAAAGCCTCAAATGACGTGGCCTGCAATTTTTTTCTGCATTCGACACTCGCACAATATTGATTTCAACTGACAGCCGGTGGTGGTGATGGTGGTGGTGGCACCACTAAAAACCAGCACCACCACCACCTTCACCAGCACCACAACCAGAAAATGGGTATCTCAAGCAGCGGTCAGCGCTGGTTTCCTGGCAACGCTTCAATTGCCACAAAATGAAATTGCGTTTTGGCCAAATTGTGCGCAATATTTCTTCGTTTTTTTTTTGGGGTGCTTTGTCGTCATAGCGAGTAATTCAAACACACACATACAGGACAGTCACAACTTTACAGTTGTAAGGACAACCTGTCTGCAGGTTTAGAATTCCATTTTGTTCCTTGGACTCCTGTTCCTTTGTTCCAGTTCATTCGCACAGCTGGCCGAAACTAACCAAACAAAACAAAACAAAGTCTAAAAAATCAACCACCCAGCTGCACACACACACACCCACACCCACATCCACACACACACACATACTTAAAACTACACACACAGAAATACATATATATGCATATATTAAGTTGACCCATTAACCGGACTCTGAAGGACAACACGCCACAAAAAAAAAAGAACACCCTACAGCCAACACCACAACAACCGACTATTTATGTGTACCTTAAATACAGTGTTAACTCGCACAAAGGAACGTTTCGGTTTGAATTTCTTAAACTAAAAATTTACTGAAATCTATATATATTATATATATAGTATATATTATAAGCTATTATTATAATGATGGTAACTAGAATGTGAACTAGGATAGGATCTTAGACATCTTTTTATCCTTGAAAATTAGAAATGCTTGACCATAGTAAAAATTAGGCAACCTTTCTGTATTATGATAATTTGTTAATTTATATATCAAACAAAAATATTAATTTTGTTTCTCTAATTTATTTATTTCAAAATTAATTTGTCGTTTCCTTTCTAAAACCCAAATTTCCTTAATTTCGTGTTAGCGAGCGACCACTGTAGCACATGTATTATACTAATTGGCTTGTTTAACCACCTCCAGTCGGCTTTGGCCAAAGCAACAAATGTCCGTCAAGGGAAATTTCTTATTGGGCGTCGCTCGACAAGTGAAAAACGCTTGAGGAAAACCTAAAATGTTAGCTCACGCGATATTTGGAAAATTACAGACTAATTTTAGGTTGGCTCAAAACAGCTTAGAAATGAACAATAAACACTATGGAAGCATATAGAAATATATTCTATATAAATAAATCCACAAAAAATCCAAAATTGGGGTTTCTAGAAAATGTTAAAGATTATTTCATATAAAATTCAAAGGCGTATTCAAACTAACTAAATATAATATATTAATAAGGCAAATCTTTTTTTCTTGAATTGTAATAAGTATGATTTAAGAAAACTTGTAAAAAAGGCTAAAGGCTTTCCTCTTTGTAAAAAAAATTCTACCAAACAACTTAATTTACAGCCTGAATAGAAAACATGTTCGTTGGAAGGACATGAAATCTTTAATAAAACTAAACTTTAATAAAAATGTTAGAGCATCATATTGAAAATAACTAATTTTAACATTGAAAGTCTAATTTTAGCCAGGTCATCCACCTCTAATAGCTATATTATTAATAGATTCTTTAACTATTCCAATCTTAAGTGAAAAATCAATAAGAGCACTTTTTAAAAAAGCATTAACATATGTTAATATTAACAGTATTATTAACATTAACATTATCAGTTGCATAAATGAATAAATGTTAACATAGTTAAATAAACCTGCCAAGGAACAAATAAATTAAATCTCTGGAATATTTATCAATTAAAAGTGGAGCTCGCGGCTACATAGGTGGTAGGGGGGTGGGTGGGTTGCTGCTGTCATTAACTCACCTTCAGAGGATGGCAGGCAGGCCTCGTCGAAGACCTCCTCGCAGATAACGGAAGCTGTTGCCGCTGGCGAGGTGTACCCCAAACGTTTGGCTGTTGTTGCCGCTGTTGTCATTGCCGTTGGAGTCGTTGCCGGTGTTGTGGCCAGCGATGTGGTTGCCGAGGAGTTGCTTGTGGTTGCCATTGTTACAATGTTGCTGCTCCTTCCTCTTCTTTTTCTTAGTTTTCTTGCTGTTCGCCTCCTTGACTTTTGATAATTTACTTTTGTTGTTTTTCAATTGGAACTTGGGCAGCGCAGCTTAATTAAAGTTGACTTATTTGGCCGTCAGATGTCGCTAGCGTTGCGTAAGTGTTGAGCAGCATCCTAAATACATACATAGTATATATGTATATATGTATATTATATATATGTATATGTGTGTGTATTTGTTTCCGACTTCAGCCGGCAGCAGTCGGAGCGAATTATGAGCTTATGGCGAAAATCGAATGACGACTTCGCTGCTGACCTAAAAAATAGAAAGGAGAAACATGAAGAGTTGGCGCAGCGAAAATAAATGGGATAACGGTTAACAGCGAGTGGTAAATCGTTGCACGAGTTGCATTTTGTTGGGGACGTTCGGGTGTTGCGTTCGCCGCGTTTGTTGGCTTGCCTGGCAACAGGAAACACACACACACACACACGCACGCAGATACAGGCATATACATATGTACAATAAATGTATATAAATGTGTATGTATGTCTGTCGCAATTGGAGTCTAGTTTACTTCCCACAGCCTTTGCTGCATTTGCTTCTTTTCCATTTATTTTCATACAGTACAGATTTAGATAAATGCAATTAATATTGGCGAATTCGCAACAAACACAGATGCACACACACAAAACACACACATACACCCACCCACACAGTGGGCGAATTGAATGCGCAATGCACAACAACAAAACGGTAACGGTATAACGGTATTGATTTTTCTCTTGTATTTAATTATTGTGTTGGCGTTGCTTAACGCAGCGATCCGCCCTTTCCCCCCGCTTGTACAATTCATATATTTACACACTCGCACACACCTATTAGATTGGCAAATATAGCGCAAAATCAAAAATAACCCGAATTTCAATTACAGTTCAATTAAAAAGTTCACACTTCAATATATATAAATACACACAAGTGTATGTGTGGAAAAATCAAATAACAAAAAAGAACACCAAAATATGTATATATTTCAGTAATACATATGTGTGTCACAGTGTGCCGTTGCAATTGGAAATGATATATTTAAAAATTAAACCGACCGATTCTGCTGCTGCCGTCGCTCGACGGCTTTTCAGAAGAAATATTGCCAACTGCAGCAAATGTTGCCAATGCTCTGCGGGCAGCTAGGCGATGATACGTTAGAAGTATCGAGTAGTATTGAGCAAGCAGTGATGATTTCTATGCTGCACGTCTGCGCATGTTCAAGCAGTATCGATAGGCGATAATAATTCGTAAAACTGTTCTAAAAAAGCACAAGCCCTTTTTAGAACATATCGATAGCTTTTGCAGCAGCACCAGCGGGTGTGTGTCTTAATAAATGTGCGCCTAAAAATTTGGTGTTTGTCTGTGCTTGTTTCTTTGCTGCATTTATAGGACAAGGTGGCATTCTTGTTTTATGTAAAAATAAACTTATTTATGCGTATTAATACTACAAGTCTTACTGATAGCAAAGTGATTTGTGCTAAGTGTTTTAAAAATAAAACGGCATAAAAATTAAATAGCAATAAATGTTCAGTGGAGTTTATTTGCGCTAAGTGAGGAGTCAGCTTTCGTTAAAAAAATGTGGCATGTGACTCGACTATAACGTTCGTTAGGTGCGTAAAATGAGACCTTACAAAAATGTTGTAGCTGCCTTTTAGGCGTTTTTATAAAATATCTTCAAATACAAAATATACAATTAATTTGGAATAGCTCTATAATAAGCTAATATGGTATATCCAAAAATTAATTTTTAGGTTTAAATTTTATAAACATTTATTTTTAGTTGCTTTATTTTCGTACAGAACTTTTGCACCTATAATATATATATATATATTTATTTACTTGTTAATTAAGGAATGAGGCACATATATGTATGTATATAAAGTATGCCTTTATTTCGAATTATCAATGTACAAATGTATTACATATGGATGTTACATTTCGTGTAAATTGCAAATAACACTATAAATTTTTGCATATTTTCTCGCAGTTATTTTGCATTTTACATTACGGCGTTGCCATTAGGTAAATGCCATCATAAATTTTGTCTCGGTGCCAGCACCCGCTGCCTCCCCCACCCCCCTCAACAGACCGATATCAATGCCAATAAATACATTATGGATTGGATCGATCGTTTGCTGCGATTCGTTTGTATTTTTTTGTTGGCCGATTAGAGATGGTACAGTTATACGATAGTGCCTCGTGACACTTCACGCACGACTTTTTATTAATGTTTAACAAATACATTTTTAATATACTAATGAATACAATTTTCAATATATGTATTGATCTATTTATCAAAGAGCCTTGTCGACAGCAGATGGATCGATAAATTTATTGCAATACTAATTTTATGTATATTTTATTTTTAACTTTTCTGCCTATGTCAATTAAACCAAAATTACAAACATCTTTATTTCGGGCAATTGAGGCAAAACCCTTGAAGCATATATCTTTTTGGACTCGTGCGAATCAGGAGATGTAATAAAAATGTTGAACTGGAACATGATCTATATTTGAAAAAGGAGTGCTTTCCTTAGGGTTGTTTACCTGTCATTTCAATTAGAGTGATTTTTTAATAAGAAGTCGCTTAGTAAATCACCCGTTGTTATCTGGCTAAAACAGCGCCGACAACAACAGCAACAGCGACTGGCCCCACACGACATCTTACGATACATTGCGATGCGGTACGTTACGTTACGTGATGTTACGTTACGTTACGTTACGTTGCAATCAATTCCCATTCCGTGTCACATCGCACGAGGGTGGCTTGATCACAGCTAGAAAACACATATTCAATTCTTTTATATTAGTTTTTAAACAAAACCAAATATTTGCTCTTTATTGGTTGTCTGAATATTCTGTGATTAATAATAATTAAAATTTTGTATATCATGCACATAATAATCAGTCTTTTGGGTTATATATAGAATAAAATAGATGCAAATGGGTTAGGTAAGATTTGCTTATGTTAGTCCTCTTTAGTTAAGGCAAGGATAATATAGGTCTAAAGGTATAAAATCAACTTGACCTGAGCCGGATTCGAACCTGCTGCTTAAAAATTTAAATTTAAAACAAGTTGAGCCAAATTAAAACGAAAGTCCGAATCAAGCCATATTGCTTTAGCTTAGTTTTAAGGACAATACAGATTGCATACAAGAGAATATAGATTGGGGGAAGGTTTCTCAAATAAGAAAGATTTCTTATTTATAAGCCAGCCCTCGCGTAAGTAACTGTCGCTAGAGCTCTGACTTCGGCTATGCCGCCTCTGGTACTGGGATTTGGTTTGGTTTTGCTTGAGCGGGGGGGGGGGGGGGGGGGGGGGGGGGGGGGGGGGGGGGGGGGGGGGGGGGGGGGGGGGGGGGGAGAGGGACATGTTTTGTTCAGCATGGTATGGATCATAAATAAAAATAGATGAAATTCCATAGTTGAAGGTGTTAAATGCAAGCGAGCGCAATTTACATCATCGATTTTATTAGCTCGAACGTTTATAATTCAATTAAATTGTTGCAACAATAACAATAACAACAAAATTCTCAGCATTCATGAGTGTTCACGAGTTCATTTGCATTGCGTCACAGTTCGCTCTGAGATTTACCCCTAAGAATTGGGTTGAATTAAGTAGAAAAAAAATTAGATACCAAAATAAAAAAATGGATTTGGAGAGCGTTATATAATACAAACAAATAAAAACTAATTTTGCTTTATTTTTTTTGTTGTTGTTTTTTTTTTGTTGTATTTTTGCCAAATCGGTGGCCGCTAATTGTTGCATTTTGTTAATGTTTATTGAATATCGAATATTATTATGATGTTTATGGCATTTTGGCTGTTATTGTTATTGTCAGGCTGACAAATTAGTTTCACACTTTGCAAATCGCAAAAATCGCGTCGATTTCGACTTCCAATTTGAATTTGTTGCTATTATTGTTGGAGTTGTAGTTGTTGTTTCGCTCGCCCACAACTGCCTCAAAATTCAACTCTTGGCTTTCATTCATTCATGATTGCCACCATCCGTTGCGGCACTACACGTTCCCCCCGCCCGCCCCCACCCCGCCGCACCGCAACTGAGAGTATTTGGCAGTCCGCCCACCCATTGGCTGAGACACGGCGGAGTCAGTTTTGGTGCTGCCTGCATTTATAATTAGCTCCAAATTTGTCTTTTAGCCAGTTTTATGGTCGTGTCCAGTTGCTCGATTCCCCCTCTCACCACTGCCCCCTCGCCGGTGTCGTTGGCTTTGCCTTTGGCTGTGCCTCTGGTCAACATGTTCTGGCCAAATTGGCGTACAATTCATAAAAATTCAATTTTTCGTTGGCTTTGTGTATACCCTGCAGCCAATAAAATGTCCAAATGGGGTATTGTTAACTTATCAACTATATAATAAATAAATAATTTGTAGATATAAACGTAAATATTGGTTTTTAAAAATTTAGCATGATTTTAACGTTTTTGAAAAATATTATTTTGATCTCTTAATAAATAAAACTGCGAAATGGGGTTAAATAAACTCAATATATAAAAGAATGCGTTTTTTATAGTAATCGAAAAATAAAGATTTTAGTTTTATTATATTTTCTATAATTTGGTCTACTTCTAGAATTGTTTTTTTTTTTATCAGCAATATTCCCAAAACACTGATAGGTATTTTCTAGTCGTTCATGCGAAATTTCCACTTTTTAACTTGTTTTTTACTGTTTGTTTTATTTTATTTTATTTATTTATAATTTGTATTTTTTTTCTGTATTATTATTTTGATTGTTTGATTTGTAGAGTTTTATACGTATATGCTTATGACTTATTTTGTCTCAAGCGCGTGGTCAACAAATTGGCCAAAAAACAAAAACAAATTTTGTTAAAACTGGAGCAAGCCAAGTTTAAACAAAAAACATTCTCCATTCATGTTTTCAACTCATTATTTTCGCAGATATTTTGATAGATTGGATAATGAGTGCGACCATCGGTTGGTTTTATTTTTATTTTATTGTTTCTCTGTTTCTAAGCTCTCATTTGAATTATTTTGGATGACTTTCAAGTGAATTAAGCTTAAAATTTATGAAATATAATTTTATCGAATTTAATATATAGAAAAGATCAGAGATGTATTAAAAATGTTGAACTGAACATGAACTATATTTTGTAGATATATTAAAAATTTGAATTTTGTGAATCTAGAAAGAGTAACTGTAAGCTTAGAAAATCTTTCAAAATGGCTAGCTCCAGACAATTTCAGGGAACATGGGGCTTACAAAGATCGCAGAGATGATCGTGTGTGCTTAAGTTTGCATTGTTGTTGTTGTTGTTGTTGCCTGAGCTGGGGTTGGGGCTGAGGCCGCAGTTGCGATTGGTGTCTGGGGGCTTGTTGCAGCAATTAGCCAACGACAGCGAGTGTCAACGTGATTTGACCCATTGGCGCATTTGCATTTGCAATCAGTTAACAACAACAACAACAAATGGCAACTGGGGAAGCTGAACACACAAATCGAATGCAAGCAAATTCAATTTCAATTCAATGTTGAAGCATTGTTGAATGCCAAATGTTGACTGGCTAAAAGGTGAGTGGGCGGCAAATACAAAAAAAACAAAATAAAAACGAAATAAATAAATAAAAACAATACATTAACAAATTCAAGACTTTGCCTTGCATTTCAATCAGTCCGTCAAGCACTGAATGAATGACGGCTTCAATCAGCACAAGCTTAGAATGAGAATTGAAACAGAATCAAGGAGCTTGACACACTATTTCCAATTCGATTCTCAATTTCTATTCAATGTTGAATGTCTGTTGACTGTCAATTGACTCTAGATGCGTGCGGTTGGCTAAATATTTGACACCTTACATTGAATTTTTAAACAATTCAACCATTGAAAGACAGCTGCAATCAAAATGTAGTCCGCATTGAGGGAAACGGAATTTAGGGATAACTGTTACTCGGAGACTGATAAACAGGTTGCAAGAATTAATAATTTGAATATTTAATATTTTTTATAATTCAATTGCAATTTCGATTCATTTTGCATCTGATATTTATGAAAAAGATTAATATAATAATATTTGGAAAGCCTTTCAACCATACTTTGAATGAAATTTTAATTCAATTCAATTTAAAATTTTGATTCAATTCTGAAATAATAAATAGCTGAATCATTTAGCTGAATTCTGAATGAAAATTTCGAAGTTTAGAGTCGAATATACATGCTTCAATTTAATTTTTTTCAATACAATATTTAATCAATATTGAATACCATGAATAGCGTTTAAACTGCATCAGAAAATCTGTCAGAAAAATAAAAATCAATCAGTTAAGCAATCAATCAGTGATGCAATCAATCACGAAATAACAGTTGCAATTGAAATTGAAACAGAATTAGCATTGAACACAATGAGGGGAATAGATATAGAAAAGGATTTAGATAGTCTGATAGCTTGATACATGATTTCCAAATGCAGTTTCAATTCAATGTTGAATTAATGTTGAATACCAAATGGCGAGTGGGCGTTTAAAATATTTAACACTTGAGACCAGATTTGCATGCAATTTGCAAAAACAATGCAAAAAAAAAAAAAAAAAAAAAAAAAAAAACACAAAAAAAAAACAAAAAAAAAAAAAAAAAAAAAGAAAATCAAAAAAAAAAA
>SCDY01000978.1:0-39984 GCA_004143825.1 Drosophila micromelanica | reverse complement strand
GGAAATGGAATCCTCGTAAAAAACTAAGTAAGATAGACACCACCCCCACTTTATTTGGACGCGCTTTACCTACGGTGACTAAAACGAACAATTACCACTGTGTTGTATATTTGTTTTTGTTGCGATTTCTTCGGGCTTGATAATTCGATAATAGTTGAATGCACAGAATCGATACGCAAGCTCATAGTAGTAAAAAATCGAACTAAATTCAAATTCGTGAACTACAAGTTCCTGTATTGCAAACCAAAAGGTTTACGTTTCATGTCGCAGTAAATTTTAAAATGAAATGAAGATTGAAATAAGTAAACTAAATACCTTCCTTGGTTTTAGTTTAATAAAGGTGAAAATTTCCCTTAGTTACCTAAATGGAATAATTCGGTGGAGAAAAAATCGATAACTACTATCGTGCAACATCCATCCTTAGTTATATTTTGTTTTTACGCTGCGACAACTTTAGCAGCATTTTATTATTATTTTTAAGTCAACAAAGTATGACAGTTTTGTGCATATCTCTAAAGTTCGCACCATTTCGTTCATGAGCGAATGGCGATTATGTGCACAACATAAAAAATAAAAGCTATTGAGGACGTGACAATTGAAACATCCTTGTACACAGTTGTGGAACGCCTTCTCTTGTTATTCCTTAATAATAAGTGGTGCGTGCGCGCGCTGGATAATAAGAGAATGAAAATTAGATTACATTTAGTGCGCTTTATGTACATAAATCTAATACTAAGGTAAGAAGTAAATTTTCCAAGTAGTCTCAATTCGTCTAACGATTTGTTCTCTTTGTGTTTTCCTTCAGCTGCTGCTTTTGGCTGTATGATAACGCTGCCGCGGCAGATGTACCCGCGATAAATGAAGCAGTAGCAGAGAACGCAAATGACGCAGTTAATCAGGAAACCGCTCGAAGGCAGCTTCCAAAAGCCTTTACAGCGGCATGCGCTGAGACCAAGGAGAGCGTTGCCGTCCCGTCGTCAAAGTTCAAAGAAAAATCTACAACTGCTGCTGCTTCTTCTACGGATGAAAGGGAGATAGCAGCCACAGCGGCGAGAACGCCGACGTCAACGCGTCATGAGGCAGATAACATTGTGATGAAGTTGGGCATCGCGCCAACAACTAGTGAAAATTCTTTACCGGCCACAGTAATAGACACGTCAGTGAAAGCAAATGTGTTGCCGTCTAGTGTAAATATCAATAGTAATAACCAATATGATAGTGTAGTGCCTCAAAGTGAAACAGTTAATAATGCAGAAGAGAAAGAAGCGACCGCTAATGTGCCAAAAAATCAATTAAATAACAAAATTAATGCTAATATTAATTTAAACACTAACATAGATATAAATCAAGTAGACCAGTTGCAGCAACCAAACCTAGTAGGCGATGCAAAACAACTAACGCCAGCTCGCGAGCAAAAAATAGTACAACAAGAGCAACAACAATTAAAAGAAGAGCAACAGAAAAAAAGGTACGTTGTTATTTAAACCATAATTTTCTCTATGGGCAGCATTTACGCATGGAAAGAGTTTAATTGTATGTGCATTGAGCTGGCAGCAGCCAGGTTTCGGTTGATAAGGGGCTGAACTGCAATTATCAATATACAAATTATTTAACATAAAACGTGCTTTACCTTTGTGAACGTGAGAAGATGCTCTAAGCGTATAGTAAATAAGTCAGATTTTACAAGTCCGGTGCGCCCGACTAGGAGATACTCTGAACTCGGCTAAGAGCTCTCGTTCAAAAACTTCAAAGCTGTTATATTAACGAAATTTTGAGCACTTTAAAAGAACACTCTGATCTGTATACAATCCAAGCTTGTAGAAATTTAATTAAGGCTTTTTATGTTTGGGGCGAGTAGAGAAAGGCTTCCAAAATCTGAAATATTCCAGATCTGCGACTGCTTAACACAAACATAACAATTAACAGTTAAACTCTTGAAATCGGCTTGTATCAATATTTATGAAACGGAGCTTGATGTCAAAACACAAGAAAAACGATAAACTTACTCTGCGTAGAGGAATCGATAATCAAAAAGTTGATGTATATGGGTTCAAATGCGTGAACAAGAGCTCGCAGCTGGGTTCAGAATATCTTCTAGTGGGCGTTCTCGACTAGAGCAGTCTCACTTGTTTAATATTTTTGTTAATTGATCATTTTTTGTATTATTCTGAGTCGGTACTCCAACCTTACTCTCATCTGATTGATTGATGTTTAGATATTGGCTAGAAATAAAAGTGTTGGTTTTGAATGTGGAAAATGAATTTCGTTACGATAGATCTGGCAAATCACCCACATTTGACATAAATGAATTTACAACTGATTGGATTAAAAAACTAGTATATAAAAATTTACGACTCATCTTCCAAATTTGTAGATGACTTTTCCAAAATGCTTATATTTTTATACTCTGAGCACATTGAAAATGGTTTTTTGCAAATGTATATTAAAAAAATGCAACATTTTAACTTTAGTTTCTCTAACAACAGAACAAGTTTATAATATTTTTTTTTCGATATTACGACCAAATCTAAGAGTTGTTTTAGTTCACTTGCATAAGCCATGTTAATAGGCAATGTGCAAGCACCAAAATCGACATGATTAAATATTTATTTGATAGGTAATTAGTTGCGTCCTGCCCGGCAGGCTGCCGGCTGGGCAGCGTGCGGCATTGTGTTCATGCATAACTATGTAGATTTCAATGGCGAATGGGCTGAATGCATACAAAAAAGA
Source organism: Drosophila micromelanica (assembly GCA_004143825.1). Classification (NCBI taxonomy): domain Eukaryota; kingdom Metazoa; phylum Arthropoda; class Insecta; order Diptera; family Drosophilidae; genus Drosophila; species Drosophila micromelanica. The sequence continues at coordinate 37,254 of SCDY01000978.1, read as the reverse complement.
AAACACCCACGCAAAGTCTTGTCACAATGCATTTTACCGGTAATTTACTTTACAGTTTTCAATTTATTTTCCTTGGCTCTTAAACGGCGGCGTGTGAGCGGCGACTTTCTAAATGCCTTGGCAGTCGTCTGTTGGTCTATCCAGCTGTCTGGACTATCTATTGGTGGTGGCCAATTCATTCAAAAAAAAAAAAAAAAAAAAAAATGCCAAACTGCGTCGGGCTAGATATTACTTTTTTATTTACGAGCCGACGACGCTGTAGGAGTTAACGCCAACGCCGATCGATGATTGCCTGTATCCTTAAAAGGCCTTACACAACATATATCAAAATTACAAAAAATATTGTTGTTGTTAGTATCATTTGGGAAAAGTGTTAAATGGTCGCTATTTAAAATTATTAAGTGAAATATTCAGGTTCCTTTTTTCAATGGTAAAACCTAAAAATACATTTATGCGATAAAATGTTTGTTGAATTAAAATAGTGCATTCAATACGCAATTAAATGGCGTGCCAGAATCAACCAAACAATTATCAAGCATCAGCAGTCTTCCAATCCCCTTTAAGACATTTCGCTCATGACAGGTGATCGCAGCTTCGATGATCGTTACTTTCACTTTCAACGAATATGTAAGGACTCGGCGACTAAGTTTTGCAATTCAGGCTTTCGAAAATGCATCATGATCTTGTTATTGTAATCAGAGTTTGCACAAAAAAAAAAAAAAAATATCGCCATAATCACATACAACGTTATCGCTATCAAACTAACGACGATCATACCCACATTTTGGAAGCAATTGTCGCTTATGCAAATGGTTAAGCCTTGTTGTGGGAGATTATGCTCAAAAAAAAAAAAAAAACGATCCAACTGCAGACATTTTATCAATCAATTTTATCTAAACATTGATCGCCTCACCTCAATGTCTAAATATTTAATTGATTGTGAGCGTGCGCACGTTGACTTTGTTTAATCAATTTGATCACTGATCACCGATCACTGATCTCGTGTAGCTATAATGATTAGCTTGTGACGCGGCTTGGCATTGCGAGTCTTGTTATACACCTTCACTTCGTTTTGTATTCGCATTTCTACTGCATTTTCCGAACGCTTTTTATATGACGTAGGAGCCTGTCCATTAAAAATCCGGTTATCCTATTGTTTTTCTTTGTTTTGCCGGCATTTTTCTACCATTTATTGCCGTCTATCAAGCATAAAAGCAATGTGGAGTGTAAAAAGTTTGCATCGTAGGCGTCGAATTTTTACGAAGGCGAAGGGGCGTTTGTGGCACATACCCATTAAAAATAAATATCAGGAGTGATAAAATTGTGGTATAAATCGTGTTATAAATTTTTTGACATTATTAATATACATATTATTCTTATCGTTTTTAGATGACACACAACATTAATTTGTTAATTTTATGATCTTCGAAAAACAACTGTGGTTTTAAGATATCTCTTAGTTGAGGACCTTCAGCTTGTTTGCTCTAATTTGGATAGCCGGCTTTTCAATATTAGAAGCCCCCTTTGCCCATTTTTGCCCCATCAAACGTTGCACTTGCTGCACGTCAACCACTCAAAAGCTCGTGAGTGTGTGTATGTTAAGAGTTGTGTTTGTTTTTTGGTCATTGTGTAAGCTGTGACATCAAAACACTTTCGCATTACAAGTGTTTATCTTTCAGTAGCGTCATTCGGCTGAGCAGTGGAGACAGCGCCAGCAAGCAAATCAATTGACGATAACCTTTATCTGTTTGTAAAAAGCCGCACGACGATTCAAAGGAGCTGTCGATGTCGATGTGGATAGTCTTTAAAAATTAAAAAAAGCAAAGACCATCGTCAAAGGCATTCGATGCTTGGCGGTGGCCACTAATCTCTTTTAAGGCACAGGTTGAAGGCAAATTTGTTGCTTTTGTCTAATGGCTTATGGCATGTTGCAGTTAGCTTGGTGTGTGTAAATTTCACTTTCCGCTGAGCATCAAATCATGCTCCTTAATATTTGTTTATATTGGATCGGATACGCTTTTAGTCTTGTCTATCATTTGTCTTTACACAAAACTCGTGCTTGGTTTCCTTCTCTCTGTTAGCATGGCCAGCAATTGTGGACGTATATTTCGTGTTTATAACAACGATTTGATAGCAATAATCAGATTCAAGCCTTTAAATTTAATAAAATTATGAATTTATGTATTCGAAAAATGTCAGAATTAGGGTAACCCCAGCTCGAAGCTTTGTATAGAATATCTTTTAGTCGGGCTCCCCATGTTGATGTCTTGCGACTATTTCTGTAAGACCCGTTTGTGTTCCTGGAGCTCAACTGCATCTGGCAAAGGCGTCGGAAACCGCTTAGCCCCCACAATAATTCAGCAGGAGGCAGATTTGAGGTGTCTGGAACGCATTGTTACTCACCTTATATGTACATATATACAAATCATATTGAGATAATAATTTAGGCTAAGCCAACTGTGATTGACTGTTCCTATGCAGCATAAACTTTTGAATAATTTTGTGTATATAAACTGTGTAGCAAATTCCAATGATATACCTCTGAAACTGCCAAACTTGTTCTGTACTTGCTGCATAAGAATATCTTAATCCAGATGTGATGCATCTAAATCCTGAAATGTTTTAGATAAAATCGAAATAGAAACTATCGGTATTTTTAGTAAAATTTGATCTATGTTCTTATGTCGCTTATGTTACACATCTGACGACTTTGAAGTCGTGTAGAGTGTGAAAGTTTCATCTGTACGGATGGTTTCAACTTGTTATCAATGTGGCATGTCTAGCAGCGGTTGCAACAACAGCGGCACACATATACACAAATACACACACATAAACACAACTTTTTTAGACGCTCACTTATATGTCGAAGCTGTGCGACAAGTTTGCCGGCAAGCCGCGGCTGATCGCTGCCTCTGCAAGTGCATGCAAAACTGTTAAATGTAGCTAAAGCTACCAGCTGAGCTGAGAGGAGAGGCGTTCTCTTTCCACCTGAGTGTGTGTGTGTGTGTTGTCTGTGAGTGTGTGCTCTGCGAGATACGGTGGGTATTTCTGCACTCTTGGACCGCAATTACAAGAGTTTAGTTGTAACACTTTCAGTTCTCATTTCGATTTCCAGTGGTGCGATCGTGCGCTCGCACGCTGGCTCTGTGAGTCCGCGAGGCGCGACATTTATTTACGTTTTTATCACAAGCCCATATCCTTGTTATCCTATCAATCCAGTGTCCGTGTGTGTGTGTGTATGTGTGTGAAAAGTGGTGCCCGCAGTGCACTCGTTCTTTTATGATTTGCGCTGTTGAAACAAGTAATTGAATCCGTTGTCCTTCAACGTCACCAACTACAACTTAAGCATTGCCACCTGATGATAGTACGCTTTAAATCCATTCCTTTTTTAATAGATATAAATTTCATTGATGGATAACTACGCCAAAGTGGTTTCGCATGTTTATTATTTAACAAATATGAATGGAAGCGTTTAATTGCAATCATTCAGTGTTGCCACAGATATGTTTGCCGAGACAATATTTATAAGAGCTTCAATACTCGAGAGCTTGTTATTTATATTTGATCCGGGAAACTGACTTATTGATCTGCGCACTAAATTACCGACCATTAAGAGTAAATGAGCGATTTCGTTTGTCAAAAGAATAAACATCAAAATATTGTAACACTATTTTTAGCCCACTTAAATTATTTGGCAAATGGTGCGTTAAACAACGAAAATAAATTATCTCGAGGAACTTGGTCGAGGATTTAGTCTAATATATATCTTAGATACATACATATGCTGTGATTATTTAATATTCTGCTGCTCCGCACACAATTAAAGCTGCACTTAAAAATTATTATAATTTTTTTAAATAATCTTTTGTTTTGTATGTTCCCTCAAGGACATATATACCAAACTTGCTGCCTTTTATGAGTATGCGGTATAATTAAATATATATACACACATTAAACGAAATTTTAATTGCCAAAGTGTAATGATTATGAGTAGAATTTTTGACGCCCACACAAAAAGCATTCGCAATGCAACTACAGAAGTAGGTCTATGATCCCTAAAAAAATTTGTTTTTAATTATAACATTTTTGCACTTGAAATATTGCGATATTTCGAATTGCGTTATTCACATCTATATTAAAAATTTTCTTTTATATGCAGTCTCTTTTAAGGACATTGCACTATTTAAAATCCAAATTGTACAGCTACGAAGAGAAATATTTTCTCTGTGATTATCCCTTTCGACGTCTGTGAGCAATATATCAGGACTTTGACAGAATAAGTAATTCTCATTATTTTTTTCCCTTTCAATTATTGTTTTGAGAAATTTTATTAGAAAATAAATTGTACCTATTTTTTAGTATCTACCCCGTTGCGTGAAAACGTAAAGGCTTGTTTTATTTACAAGTTTTCAATGGGCATCATATATAAATATATATTTAGATAAATTCACGTCACGGGCGAAATATATAATATATTTGAAAACTGCAGTTTTATGAAAAGAGTATATTGCCTTTGTACAATGTCCGTCTTGCTGTCCGTATGAACGCTATTTTTTGCCGGTTTTAAGTCTAGAGACTTGCAATTTTGTACCCGCGTTACGTAGTGTTAAATATTTTATGAAACTCCCATTGGGGGCATAACAACATCTAAAATCACGAAGATAAAATCCACAATACAACAGGTAGTCCCCCTTGGTAGTAGATAGTCCGCAAAAGCCCCTACGAATCGCACTAATTAAAACAAATAAACGGAAGTAAAGATGCCAGACTATTTTATTTATTTTTTGTTTTGCTTCTATTTATCGAATGTCAAACTTATTTTAAAGGTTAATGTAGCATGTCTAGGTAAATTGGCTAAATTTACTTAATTTTTTGGTTGGCAATGGGTAAAAAAATTTAAAATCAAAAAAATTGATCAATCCTGTCAAATGCAATCGATCCCTCTACAATAGGTTAAAATTATAAATTTCAGAGTATGTCCTTAAAGATTAGATAATTATCAAATTAAGGAGATATATGTATTGTCGCATATTCTCATCAGCTTTAATGAGATTTAAAATCGTAGTGAAGTGTCTGGTTTTAAAAACGTCAAATAAAGTGGACACCTCATTTTTATTTGAACAAGAATTAATGACATCTATGGTTTATATTGTTCGAAGGAACTGTAAGGATGATCAATTACGAAATCTATTAAATTAGTTTTCATGTGTGACGCCTTTTAACTTATTTAAGTATTAAAATATGATACCACATAGTTGTAAAAACCAAACCATTTTCCCATGTGTAAGTACATACATATCCAAAATCCAGAAATTTCTGCCAGGCTTGTAGTTCACAGCCGTCATAGCAATAGATTTATATAACAGATTTTGCCAACTTATAAACATGTCACTTTACTGTAAATTTCCCTCCATGTCACGCATGGCTGTATCCCAAACTTATTGGAGAATTGTATTTTTAAACACAATTTTGGGCGCCCTTAAAAAATAATTAAAGTAACAGGGAAATAGCAACTTTGGCCAGCACAAATTGGAGACAGTTAACAAGTTGGACTTGGTCGGGAAATCCATTTGATGTACTTTCCATTGTAATCGCGGATACAGCATTTCAATCAGCCGTGGGGCGTTAAAATTAGCGTGGCTTACAGGTGTCAGCTACAAGTTCACTTTACCTACACAACTCAAATTCGTATAATCCAGACCTATATTGTTTTTATACCCTGCACTGCAACTCATTGAAAATTTTAAAATGGAATATTTAAAAATAAATTTGTCTTTTTTTTGTTTGTTTATTCTTTCTGATTTGCTGTTACCTTATGTTAGCCACTTGCATCAGAAGTTTGTTTTAAAGCTTAAAAATAACTATGTATATCTGTATAAAATTACATAAGTTTATTAGGTAATTTATAGAATTGAATTGTTTGGCTAAAGATAGCGATCTGTCAAGTCCTTTGGGTGCGCTCTTTTGAGTCTTCTTCTTCTCCGGCTCATTGTCAGATTACTTGTCAGGAGTACCAATTATTGGAGCGTTCAGGTCCTTAATGAGATTTTACCCAAAATCTTGGCGTGGACGATGCGGATTTTGTGGATGTGGGGTTTCGCAGCTATTCTATACACCTGAAGTCCATATCGCCAAACAGGAGCTAGGATTGCCTTGTATATCAGCAAATCAAATATCAAATTTTTCAGGCCATGGAACGCAGCACCTTAAAAATTGTATTTACAAAGGTCGATATTAGAGTTTTCAAAATATAAAGGGGGCTTTAAAATTGTGTTAAATATGCACGCGTTATCGATTGGAGCTTTTAGGTTTTTTCGGCTTTTGCGTTTATGGGTGAAACTGGGATATTTCGGAGAGCTTCCTAGTAATATAGATAAAAGATATAGGTATTTTCAGTTTTGGGGACTATTTTTGAAATCATGGGAAATATTCACATATTATCGATCTGAGATTTGGGATGTATCGACTTTTATTCGATTTTTTAACACTATGTCTTAAGCAGTTATCTGCCTATATAAATCTAAATTTTCGAGTCTCTATCTTTATCGCAAAAAAAGTTAACAGCGTTAAGTGTGCAACGTATAAGTGTGACCATAAAATGCACAGTACAGGGTATTTCCTAATCGAACACCCTCGAGAGAACTGATAATTTTTGTTACGCATGAGCTTAAGAATATTCGCTTTCTTATAGCATTTTTTGATTATGATATTGTTTATATAACTATAAACAGATGCTCTTTTGTATTTGAGACTAGCTTTTATTTTCCTTGTCTTGTGTTTATTTTTTTCATAGTTAAACATTTTATTATTGAAATTTAGAGACGTTTGAGTTTACGGGCTTATTTTAATCGAGATTTAATCGATGCATGTAATATACATTGTAGGTGTTGTTGGTGTCAATAAGATAAATGCGAAAATATGACTCGTTAAAACATTTCACAAATTTTAAAAATGTTTTTAGAAGTGCTACAAATATTAGCAAAATGCTGTTACAATCCATTGTAAAATTCATATGCTACGAGGTGAAGAAGCTCAGAACAAATATAACCATGTTTTTAATATTTTTTTGGATTTTATGGTTTTCACAAATCATTGCAATATCGACAGTGTTCATGAGGTGAGACAATTGACATATAATTTTAATAAACGTTCATATTTCGATTTACTTAGAAATACTTAAAACAAATTTTTTTTTTTTTTGCGTTTCTTTGCAGTTTGCCCGAAATTATCACTGAGCAGATTCCTGCTGTAACGGTAACAGAGCTGCCGGTAGAGGTTGATCGCTTGGATTTGGTCCTGACGCAGGAGGCGCCAGACAGCGCGAGCAATAAAACCGAGAGTCAACAGCAAAGTCAGGCTTTTGAGATCGGAGAGAAAGAAGCTCAGAAAGGTGAGTAGCTATGAAATCTAATCAACAAAATGTATCTTAAATTCTTAATCAACAACCTATTAGCTGAGCTGAATATAAACGATCCCGGTGGAGGAGTAGAGCTGAATTTGCTTGGCAGCTCCGAATTAAATGATATAATAGATGCGAATGTGACTGGCGATGGTGGCCAGATCGAAAATTCAGCTGCGCATGCAGGCAGAAATGATACTGCCGAGGAAGTGCCGATGCCAGTTTTCTCGGAGTGGGCGCAGAAGCAAATTGAGGCGGAGGCGAGTCGCGAGCAGGCAATGGAGCTGGAGCAGCAGGTTGTTAACAATTCAGCGCAGCGTAGAAATGCCACTGGCTCAGGCAGTGGCAAACCGCCATCGTTGAAGCTGCGTGCCAAGAATTACGCCTCACCGGATTGCGGCGCAAAGATAATTGCCTCAAATGCAGATGCCACAAACACGGGCGCGGTGCTGAGCCACTCGAGCGATGAGTATATGCTAAGCACATGCGGCAGTCGCATCTGGTTTGTGGTGGAGCTGTGCGAGGCTGTTCAGGCTCAAAAGGTCGAACTAGCCAACTTTGAGCTCTTTAGCTCTTCGCCCAAGAATTTTACAGTCGCCGTATCGAAACGTTTTCCCACCCGCGATTGGAGCAATGTGGGCCGATTTGCGGCCGAGGACAAACGTACAGTACAGACGTTCGAGCTTCATCCGCATTTATTTGGAAAATTTGTGCGCGTAGACATCCATTCGCACTACTCCAAGGAACATTTTTGTCCTATTTCGCTGTTTCGTGTGTTTGGCACATCTGAGTTTGAGGCGTTTGAAACAGAGATCCGGCACAGCGATGAATTAGACGACTTTGACGACGACTTCGGGGGACAGGAACAGCCACACAAGGCGTTTTCCGGTAACTCCGGCGGAGGTGCTAACATTTTTCAAAGCGCCTCCGATGCTGTCATTCAAATGGTGAAAAAAGCTGCACAGGTGCTGGTGAAGCCAACGAAAGCCCCTCGGTGGTCTACCGAGTCAGAGCCCTGCCATACCCCCACTGTTGGCATGTATAGCTGTCAAGGGTGCAACAGCTCCTTCGTAGATCGCATCAACCACCTTCTGTCCTGTCAATCTCAGCAAATTCAGCAACTCCTCTCGCTGCCGCAGCTGCGCAACCACTTACTGCAAACTCGCGTATGCCAAACAGAATATAACATCAGTTTTGGTATAGCCAAACAAGAAGTGCTCTCGACAAGCGGAATGGACAAGCGTCGAAGTTTCTATCTGTGCATACTGCCTGCCGAGCACGTGGGCGCCATGTGCAAAATTCTACAGTCTGAATCTAGTAGCACCGCCGAGCATCCAGTAGAGCTGCTTGAGGCTGACGCGCATCAGCGAAATCTTGATGTGGCAGACCAATTGAAGGAAAATGAGACCATTGCAGCCCAGTCAAAACAGTCGGAACCTGAGACCAAAGCTACCGCGCCGATTGATTCTCTGCCAGCCGCCCCACCCAGCTTGGAAATAGACCCTACCGAAATGTCTTCAGGCGAAATGCCAGCAACTGATATCCGGCCAGATCCGAAGCTAAAAGACAGCTCTACAATTGTGGCCCCACCATCAGATGTGAATATTTTCAATGTACCAATTGACCCTCAGAAGGTTCCGGTAGCAGGTTCAGCGCCCTTTGTGCCCGATACTTCAACGTCTGCGCCAGCATCACCAGCTACCTACAATGAAGTGGAGGCTGCCAAAACGACCGCAAGCTCGGCGACCAACCAGCAAGCATCAGCCTCCGGCGAGTCAGACAGCGGTGATTTGGTGGGGAGCGGCGGCGGATTGGATGACGGCAATCTTGCCAACTGGGAGAGCATTGACAGCCTGCTCACCACTACGGTTGCTTCCATAACAGCAGGAGGTGGCGCAGCTGCAGCTGCAGCGGCTGTGGTCAACGGCAATGCAAACATAGGAGGCACCGCCAGTGCAGCTGGTGCCGGTGTCGCAGGCAGTTTAAACCTACAGCCAAAATTAACACACGGACCGCAGTCGGAGAGCGTTTTCATCAGGCTATCAAATCGCATTAAAGTGAGTATACGAAAGGTCGTCCCTTAGTAAAAACCACTGTAACACCCACTTTTGGAATAAATAAATTTGTTCCCGAAATGAAAATAGTAATTTGGGTTTGTAGCTAGAGACTTGAAACATAAAATATATACTCGTGTATACCGTTTTAGATAGTGTTAAGATATTTCGCCTATGGCCACTGGGGGACTCCCACTCCCTAATCCGAAAATATCAAAAGTCTACTTTTGAAAAAAATAATAGTTTAAATCATTTTGAACTGTTTTAAGCAGTACTATGTCGGTTACAACCAACTGCAACGCTTATACCTTTACTTTTATTACAAAATTTTAAAAACAAAAGAAAATTGAATTAAAGTGATTTAAAACTTTTCATTTTATCCTTCGGATAAATGGCTGGCTGAGTCCATTTAAACTACAACATACGCTCGCAGTGAATATTTTGGTTGCTCAAGATAGTTTGCGTATTAATAGCTAATTTAAAACACACACAAACAGATTCAGTGAAATTAAGCTAATGGTATTAACATAGAAGAATAAAAGAGTATCTTAATTTAATTTAAATACATTTAACACGATATTCATAAACACAAATGTTATCAGTGTGTTTATTAAATTGTTGATGAAAGTGCACGTCAAATGCATAAGTAATTTAGTAAATGAATGATGCACTACTCAAGTTGTATCTGTGAGTAAGGACATACAGCCTTCGTTTAGACCCCATTCGCTCATATCGCGTGCTTGTGGCAAACTTGCATGTTGTAGCCGTATAACGATTAGCTCGTATTGCTACTTTGGCCACACCTCTCCTACGTAATTCTTGTTAGATTTATTTTTTCCGTTTCGCAAAAGGTGGCCTTCTCACCAAAACTGTTATGGATTACATCGTAGTAGTCGCTAAGCAGCCATTCCTTGTTTAATGCTCTCCTTTTTGTTTTGTCTTCCACAGGCCCTCGAACGCAATATGTCGTTGTCGGGCCAATATCTCGAGGAGCTGTCACGTCGCTATAAAAAACAGGTGGAGGAGTTGCAGCAGACCCTTACACAGCAGGCACTCACAGTGCGCAGTTTGGAAGACCAGAGTCGCCGTTATATAGAGCAGGAGCAACTCTACCAGCAACAAACCGCCGAGCTGGCCGGCGAGGTGCGTGCGCTCACATATCAAGTGCAAGCCTGCATCCTTGTCATAATCATCGTGGGCACATGTATCTTTCTAATGTTAGTGGTGGGGACTGTTTACTATCATAAATTGCGGCGCCAGACACAGCAGTTGCTGCCACAGGGAAATATAGGTGTAACAAAGAAAAAGCTTTCCCGTCGCAAATCATACGAGCAAATGATCGAGCAGTCCCCCGGAAAGCAGCGACGACCCAGCGAGGAAGCCATGCTTATATTAAATGGCTGCGGAGACACGTCTCTATCAGAGAAAATCGATGTTGGCAAGGACAGCAGGCAGCGAAAGATATCCGTCTGCTACGGCAGTAATAACAACATTGCCACCCAGATGTTTGGTACGAAAAGTTCGCTGCATAGGAGAAAAGGTTCAAAAAATTCCTGGCACAGCAGCTTGGATTCTGCGCAAGTTTCGTGTGTCGAACATCCGGACAAGTTCTTCGATGTCGGTAAGTCAAATGGTAATAAGATCAACAACTTAGGGAAACTTATGCAATACTGGATTATTACAGACACTCTGAAAAGCAATAAAATTCAGTCAAAGTCGTCCAAAAAGAAATCGTTGCAGCTTTTTCAGCAGGAGCTGAAGCGACAGGAGTCCGCTCCTGGTAACTTTACACAAAACTGTCTGGCAGAGGAACCTGTGCAGAGCGATTTTGACGAAAGTCTTATACTGGACGACGATGATTTGTGCAATTTTATTCCCAACAGTGACTTGGCTTATAATGAATTTATGCCCGACGGCCCCTCAGGCTATCAGATTCTAGACGCAGTTGATGGAAAGTCTGATAAGGGACATATAGCAAAGAAATCTCGACGCGTGTCCTCGCCCGCGTTTCTTAAGTCGCCATTTAGCAAAAATAAAAACAAAGGCGGAAGCATCAATGGCATTGGTGGCGTCAAGGGTAGCCAGTCAGCGCACGAAGCGACTTCCTGGGAGTGGTATCGCCTGAGGCGCAGTGAGAAGCAGTCAAAGCAGGTGACAATGCCAAGTGTGTCTTTGACGCCAGAGGCGAGCGTGGACAGTTCATCTCTGTCAGAAATCAACTTTCCTTTTAACTCAACGCAAAACTCCTTTCGCATACTTGGCGAGGCCATACTCTCCTCTGGCGAGAGTAGGGACAATGGCAAGAGCAACACTGTTGCCGCCGGTAGCAGCAGTAGTAGTGGGGCTAGCACCACATCATCCACAACGAAGAAAAAACAGCGTACGTTCAATAATATTTTTCGAAAAGTCTTTTGATGTAACTGATTTCCGACTATTTAATATTTAAACTTATTAACTGTGTGTTTTCTTAAAATTGTGTTCATTAATGAGAGAAATGTCATCAATTGGACTGAAGTTATCTTCGTAGATAGTTCCAAATTTCTTTTTTGTAAATAAAACACATAAACTTTGTAAAATACCGGTCAAAAAGATTCAATTTGTTTCTCTGAAGAGTTCCTTAGTGTTGCAATAAAATGCAAACAAATAAATTATACCTTCATATGATTTTCAGTTATAATTATATGAAAGTAAAAATTGCTTTCGCGTAAGGGAAAGAATTAAACTAAATATTTACCATACTTGCTCATGCCTAGCGCCTATTAAAGTATCTAATTTATAAGCTATAAAAAATATTGCAAATATTTGCTGTAATAGTTTGTTATTAGCATAATTACAGCCATTACATATTGAATTATTTTGTAATTTAACATTTAAAGTAAACGCAGATAACATTTATTTAAAAGCACCTCAAACTGTCTTTCAAATTTTTAATTCGCTTAAAAACTCCGCAACATCCAGCGCATCTTTGTTGGCCAATTTTTGATCCATGACTGCACTGTTTAGGCAACGTGCCGCTGTGCCCATGTGCTTCTGCCATTGTTCGACAGTCTTGTACTTTTCATCGTTGGCACAGTAAATAACCTCATTTATATCTTCGTCCAGTTTATAGCTACAAACAGATGAAAACTCTCGCTGCAAATCGGTTATTGTCTCTGCGCGCAAATTTTCATCTCGGCACACCAGATTTAGCATAAACAGACCATTGGGTCCAATAATCTCTTTTATATGCAGAAGTATGTCATGTGCGAGAAAACTTTTGGGTGGACAGCTCATGCCCAGAGAAAGATCTTTACTATCCACATCGAAAAGCACAGCCCCAAAATGTATGTCTACAAAATAAAGAGCATATTAAATTAGTTTCAAATAATGTACAAGTGTAAATTACCTTCAGTGCAACACCGCTCTACAAAGGCAAGGCCATCATCGATAACCACATGTAACCGGTTGTCTTGCTTGAGTTCGAAGTATTGCTCAGCAACTTCCAACATTATAGGATCTATTTCTACAGCCGTAATGCGTGTTTGACTACAACGAAATTGATAATCTTTGATTGGAAGCATAAAAAACAGAATAATGCTTACGGAAATGCAGCATGCAGGAAACTGCACAGGCCACCGCCACCTAGCCCAATGACTAGGACGTCGTTTTGTACATCCTTCTTCAGACCTTGCATAGCCGCGGCCAGTTGCACGCCTACAGACATAAAGAGATGATGATGACACGCCAAGTACCCAAAGTCAATTTTTTTACGATCCTTTTTCCCCTTTATTTTAACTAAAAAGTTTATAAGTTCGCTAGTATAAAAGAATATGCAATCGTTAGTCTGGTTTCTTACCTGTTTTAACCAAAGCCTCGGACTGAGTTACAAATTGATTTTTAAGAAAAATAAGGCGACGAAACGTTTTATCATCGACATCCACCTCTTCAATACGAAATTCACCAGATATTTTCGAGAATCCAGAAATAAGTGTCTCTCGCTTTCCTACTTCGGTGCCTAAAGATAAATAGGGTATCTGTTCCTTCAGACCAGACGGCGCAAGATTCGTAATGCTATATGCCAGTTCACTTTTCACCTCGTCAAGTGTGCTATAAACCTGGTCTCGATGCAATGTCACTACAGCCAGTCGTTGAAATTTGGCTGATGCCTGTAGTTTTCTCCGACCTGCTGGTGTTGCAAAAAGCCATTCAGTTTCCCGACCTTGAGGTACAATAAATGCGGCATATTTTCCAAGTCCCCGTGATGGCGCTTGGTCCAAGATATGCACAGTGTATCGCGGCGTTTGCTCTGCAGCTCGATGCAAGTCCATGGTGACCTCATTGTGACCAACAATACTAGAGCGCGCTAATCCATTGCAGACTAGCGCTGCTTTTTGCACAGACGCTACAGCATTGGCAAGGTCGGTCGCGCAGGTAAAACGTTGCATTTTGTCGCTGCCTAGTCCAAACTCAAGGATCTAGAAATTTGGTTAGAATGAGAAAAAACTATGTGTAAAATGATGCAGTAACTCACCGGCATAGGTAAGTTCTTGAACTTGGTGGCAATTATAATAAAAACAGGCAACGTGAGAGATTCCTCAACGTTTCTTTCTTTGTTGGCGCGTTCCACATCTAGACAGTGCACAATACGCAACATGCAGTTGTTGCGGGGAAGGAATTCCAACAGATAGTTCATGATATGCTCCTGTAACATGGAAATTCCAACGTATCGGCCGCCATTGCTAATACGAATTGTATAGTCTTACTAAACAAGGTGGCATCATGCAAGGCACTTACCGCATTGTGCGCAATATTTCTCTAAAATATCGGTCTACAACTTCTTTTGTGCTCTCGGCATCGTTGACAAATATGGCATCGAGTGTACCCTTGTCCAAGGCCACTGAGAAACTCTCATCTGAAAAGGACATGTCTGTTGCGTCCATTTGAATGAACTTCATGTCCGGTCGGGTTTTTGCATTGAGTTCAATCATTTTTTTTACAGCAACTGGAGAAATATCAATGTTAGTTATATCCCGGAATCCTGTGTCGTACATATCCATGCTGAGCTTCGAATTTCCGCAACCGAGCATCAAAATTTTATCAGCGGACTTTATATACTTGTGGATTTGATCGCAAAGTTCCAAGTATTCGCCATACCTTAATATAAACAATATGTTAGTTTTAAGAATTTAATGAATTTAATCATAAGGTAACAAGCCCTTCTAAATCAATTCAATAAATAAATTTAAAAAAGTTTCCTTTTCTCTGATTTGTCAAACGTGCAGAGACCGGCAAGCGGGACATGTGCACAATGTGCGTGCCGAATACTATGGATGTAATTACCACTCGAAGGCCTTTTCACCGCGCTTTTTGAAGAACTCATTCCAGTAGTCTGTTTGGGCAAACTCCTCACGCGTTCTTGGTAACAAATTCATGTTATCTCCTAGCAAACAAATTGTACTTCGTGCCAAATTTTGTTTTTAATTACGCTGTGGGTGCTATTGCAATGTTGTTAAAAAATATGCTAAATATTGCCACATAACTGAGCGCAGAGTTAATTTAGAATACTATCGGTAGTTGTTCCTCGTTGTTTTACTGTAATCAAAAACCTTATGTAGTTTTTCAACTGAATCAATTTAGCGGTGCAAAATTACAATCTTGTTTCAAAAATTAAAGATAAAGGCAAGTTCTCAAATAACTTACAGAGAATTATGGACTATCGATAAAAATTTTATTCAGCAGTCATGTTCTTTGCATATACATATGTAGAGCTATCACTATTTATATAAACAAAAGATATAATAAAAATATACACAAAATAATTTAGCAAATATTTTATCATCGCAAGTTAGATCGTTAACATATTATAAATTGTACGCCTTGATGGCAGTCCGTTCCGTCCGTAACTAAATGGCTCTTAGTAATACTGGTCCAATTAATAATTTTATAATTCCAACTGCTCCTTAACATTTATATCCACTTAATAATTGAAACCCCTATTTAGATTTTACAATTATTTGTAACACCAAATTTTTAATTAAATTATATAAAATTATTTTATTCAAATATTTTTGAAAAAAAATCCATTGAAATTTGTTGTATATTAATATTTACTAATTCAATTTAAAGTGCATAAAACAATTCCCCAAGTAACAAGCTAAAGTACAGCAATTGTAAATTTGTTTTTCTTAATTCGGAAATAAATAAATTGAAATATAAATTGCTTTGAGAATTCCCAGGTAAAGAATACCATTAAGCTATATTAAAATGATTTCTATGAGCCTGAGAAACAATTTATTTATTTTGCTACCAATGAATGAGAAATAATTTAATTATTTTGTTACCAATGTGCAAAATAAATAAATTGCTACCAATGTGCAAGAAACAAAACATTAAATAATAATAACTAAATAATTCTAAAATAGCTTGATGGTATTCTTTGAAATAACAAAACATTGTCCGTTTGCCACACCTGTCATATTAGACTATTGCTAAAGCTTAATAATATCATAAATGTAGATTGTCCATTTTTGCTTTGTGAAATTATTTAGGAGATCATTAATTAAACAACTGCATGTGCCTAATTGCTGAAAAATTTAAACCACGTACACGTTAAGAATACCCTTATGCATTGTGATTTGCTAGTAACAGGAGGAGTTTTCTGCTATTGTGTAAACTGTCGTTACCATTCGCATGTTTTTAAAAGTTTTGATTTTGCCATTCACTGCGATGAGCACACAGCTGAAAACAGATTTTTTTTACTTGTTAAAGTTAACTTCTGCTGTGTTTCTGTTAATTTCGTGGTATTTACATAATTGATTTTAGATTTTTCGTGCCAACACATGTTATAGCGTGTAGTCCAGATTTCAGGGCATCTTGAGGACTGCAAAAGTCATTACGGCAGCAGAGTGAATATAACAACCTATAAGGGGAGGCGATCCCATGTTATCGGTTTATACGAAGTTTTCTTAATAACTAAATACGAAACAATGGAAACAAATTGAGGCACGCCAATGACAACGTTTTTTGCAAGTACAATTACAAATACAGCACCACAAGTCCAGTACAAGTTTGAAGTGCAATTGGAAATGTGAAAAGCAATTGCAATAGAGAGACCCGAGTAGTACTGGAACAGGCGGAACAGTAAGAGTTGCAGATGCGTGCCGCAGTTGGGCAAGTGCAGTCTCATGCTGGCGTGGATCCAGTGATGTCACGTCTTGACTATGAGCAGACCGCCCTCCACCACAGCTGCCTGCTCGTTCTGCTGCGCGGCGTGGGACCCTCGCGCGCCCGCATTTTACAACGGGCCTTCGAGAAGGTGCGACGTGTCAATAATATCAAAGTAACGGGTAACTTTTCACTAAAATTATATTTTAATAAATGTGCACTATTTATTTATGCAATCAACGCAATTCTTTTGTAGATTCCAGCGGTCTCGTGCGCACCGTTTATTTTCGCTTCATACATGAGCATCCTGTGGAGCACAACGATTGGGGTGACTTTCAAACGCACCGCCGCCTGCTCGGTCTTATAACCATTGGCAAATTTGAGAACCAAACGGAACTGAATGAGCTGTGCCGACATCACGAATCCCTCAAGGTGCGCTATGGCAGCACGCTTTACGAGTCGCGTGCCATATTCTTTGGACCCGATGCAGACGGTGCATCTGTTACAAATGCCACCAAAACAAGTGCAATCGCTGTGGACAATGGGCAGGCGGAGCTACAAACGATTGGCGAACACAGCAACAAAGTGCAGCCGCAGTTTCCTGGGCGGCTTCAGGATGAATACACCACGCCATCCAATTTCAAGTCGCAGGCGTTTTTTTATCGGGAGCAGGATACCTGCGCAGATTTGGAGGCGCGTATTGGCGACTTTCTGAACGCTTTATTTTGGGTGTTGGAGTCACGTCGCCTGGAACGTTCACGTGAGAAAGCGGACAAGGTCAGTCTACTACTGGCTCCTTTTGAGAAACGCGACTTTGTGGGCTTGGACATGGAGTCGCGCAACAATCGAAAGCGCTGTGTGGGCCGTGTGATGAAGAATTTGGCGGATCTGTCGTTGCAAGCTGGCCTCTTGGACGATGCACTCAGCCTGTATCACAATGCCAACGAGACATTGCGTTCAGTTGGCGACTCATTGTGGGTGGGTGCCAGCGAGGAGGGTCTGTGCGCAGCGTCGGCTGTTTTGCTGTATCCACAAATGCGTGAGATCGAAACATTGCATAGAAACGCATCTCTTCAAGAAACAGGCAAGGTTTTTCGTTTTGTTCTACAAGGAATATTCTGTTATTTTTATTATGTCTTCTAACCGGATTCTTTAGGTACTTCACCACTGCGTCACACTCCAGAGAATTGGCGTGCCAGCGATGCAACTAAGAAGATAAACACGTCTGCCGTGATTACAGGAACCACGACTGCGGCATCGACAAATAGCGCAGACGCTCTTACCTCACATTCATCTTCCTGCTCATCGGTGTCATCTATATTGACGAATAATTCCTCGGCGTCAGGCACGCCCACAACATCAACATCATCTTCCTCAACCTCGACAATATCGGTAGCGCCTTTTGGCCAGCGGAATGGTGAGCTCCCTGGCAATATACTTAAGCCAGAGGAGATAACCACCTATTATCGGAAGGCGATAATTAACTATAGCAAATACCGACATGCTGCCACTATTGAGACAGAGGCAGCCTTGAAGGCTACACGCATTTGTGTTGAGCAGAATCGTCCGCTGGATGTGGCCATGTTTCTTCAAAACATTCTTTACATAAATCTCAGCATGAGCGAGCCGGAGCGCGTGAAGCGATTTGAAATTATCACGGAGCTATATCAGCAGATCGGATACCAGCGCAAGGCTGCATTTTTTCAGCGCCTGGCCGCGCTTAAACATGTTCAACAGGGCACTCAAGCACCAGACTGGACCCAGAGCTATCGTTTAATGGTAGGCAGCTTTACTGGCTATCTGCTTTCGCTGGATCCTCTTGAAGTGTTGGAGAACGCCGCTGGTTGGCCAGCACTACAAATAGATCTTGTGCAGAGCCTTATATCTGCTGCGAGACGTCTGGGACACTCTGCGCTCGCTACGCGCCACATGACATTTCTGCTCCAAACGCAATGGGACAACATGACTGCCACGGAGCAAAGCGAAATGGCTGTGCAGTTGCAGGTGTGATGTTTAAAAAATTATCTTCATAAAAATATTTCTTCTATTACTTGTTTTCTATACGTTTTGTCTTTTATGTAGAATCTGAGCGCACAGTGCGAAGGATCGCCTGTGCCTCTGGTGTTGGAAAATGGGACTGTGATACCGCCCGCAAATCTCACCGATCTGCCCTATTGCACACAAATCGTCGCGAGAGATTTACCTGCGCATTTGCGCCCGCAACGCATTAAGATTGCCAAAGCCGACAGCGGGCCATTTCTGTTTACTCCAATACACTTTAACTCTGTAGATCGGCGAGACAAAAGGAAGGACAAAAACAAAATAGGTAAGTAAAATAATAAGACCAAAAATAAAATAGACGATTTAATTGTTTTTTTATTTCAAAAGACTTTTTGTGGGTCCAAAACGATCTGTGCGAGGTATGTGTGAGCCTTCGCAATCCGTTGCCCTTTGAGCTAACCGTTACCGACATGCGTCTGCTCACAAATGGAGTTGTCTTTGAATCGCTGCCCCAGACTGTAGTCTTGCAGCCGCATGTGCCCACCCATGTCTCTCTGCATGGTACACCTATTGAAACTGGGCAGCTGGACCTGCAGGGCTATAGTACGCATACGTTGGGCGTCAAGTCCAACTGTCGGCTGAAGCACATGCGCGGACGCAACTTTCCGCCCAATTATCTAGTGGAGGTGATTCCTGCCCTGCCTAGTATCACTATCAAAACATCGCTTCCGCAATCGGCCACGTTTAGCAACATGAACAGTGCGGACATTGTGGTTACATCTGCAAGCCTTACTTTGTACAACGGAGAATCTTCTAGCTGCACGATAACCATCACAAATGAGAGCAATACATTACCGCTGGAACATCTGGAAGTGAGCATTAACTCAAATGTGGAGCAGGAAATGCAAAAAACAATGTTTCGAATTGACGAAAAGGTGCTGCAGGTAAGCATGTTTACGGCTTTTAACAATGGACTCTTATAATAGAAATTACGTTCCAGGCTCAGCTGCCAATACCTCCGCTAGGCACCATTGAATTTGTGTTGAATATTTATGCGGACGCTGATTTTGTTTGTCCCCTACCAGCTGACACAAATACTTCTGGCGCTACTGAACACGGGGCTTCTTCGCTGTCACAGTACTCTAACATTTCTGGCCATGCTAGTCTACCATTGCGTGTCAGTTCGCCGCAGCACCGACGCCAAGAAACGCAGAATATGAGTGTTCGTTTGACATTATCCGGCGCTCAAAATTCGCTGACCACTTTAACCTTTCAGCCTGGTGGAGTAGGTGGGTCGAACAATCGCGCTGCACATTGTAGCCAGCTTATAGAGGCGCAACTCCGGATAAAATACTCCGGTGGAGAAGCCTTGGTCGCAGGCTATTGTCGTCAGTGTGCTGTGTCTCTTAACTTAGAGCTGCTTCCCAGTGCCCAAATTACTAGCTGGGATGTGCTGCCTGCTGAAATGTACATAAGTAACTGGTTTTTCTATAAAAAAAATATGAACTAAATTTAATATACCTTGCAGTGCTTCACAATTCTACTTAGTCTTAGACATATCTAATCTAACCGCTCAAGAAATGTCGCTCAACTATACTGACAACAAGAATATACTCATCGAGGCCAAAGAAAGTTGTCGCGTACCCATTCCCGTGGACCGCTGCTCGTTAGAGCAAGTTTGTGTGGCACGCGCCGCGGAAGTTGCAGAAAACCTGGAGCGCGGTATAGCTAACTTAACTTTCAAATTATGTCTGATTAAATAACGTTTCTCTCACATACTTAGAGTTGTGTTTTCGTACGCAACTTCTTTCCTTTAGCGATGCAGTCAGCAAGCTGTGCTCGACGCATATAGCGGAGCGGGTCAAGATTAATTGGCTGCTGACGGGCACTGATATAAAGGGCGTTGCATCACTACGTGGAATTGTTCTATCACACAATATGGTAGATTTGACCACAGTCTCTCCTCTTCAATGGAGTAAGTAACTTTTACTACTACTCGTTTGTTTTGTTTACTGTTTTTCTAAAAAGTTTTTTTTTTTTTGTGTAAAAGCTGTAAGTTTCCAGGATACGGCGGTACAGCCACATAGCGAGATAATATGCACAGTTGGACAGCGTGCACGACTTTGTATCAATCTTACCAATCAATCATTGGAGCCGCTCAAAAATTTGGTATTGACGGTCAAATTTTATCAAGACTATTTAAATGGCATGGAAAACTACAATCTAGAGACACGTGTGGCAATTTCTGGACCCAACAGGTGCGGTCATGTATGCAGGAAAGCTTTCCAAAGAATTACTTTTATTTTATTTATATATTCTGCAGAATAACAATTCCTGTTTTGGAGAAGTACGAGCAATCGCAGCACAATTGTTCTGTGATATTTTTTACGCCTGGCCGCTTTAAGACTAGCATTGAGTGCGCCACCAGGGCACAACAGAGTAGCAGTATTTTGACTCGTTCCTGTCCAGAAGCTACAAATTTAAGTCAATTAGAAATATTGTCATCTCCGCCAGCCAATTTAAACACACAGTCGGCATCTAGCCTTGACGAGCAACAAGCGCATATATGGAAATTTATACCACCTATTGAGGTGACTGTTGTAGAGCCGTAATTGGGTATATTGTTAACATTTGTAGTTTAATTTTGTTGTTTCTGTATTCATATTTGTTTCCGTACTCCCCGAATCGAGTACTGTATATGTAACGCCCCTGTAGTTTTATAGGATGTCTGCTAGTGCTGTTAACCTCTGTAAACACAAAAAAAAATATATATACATATATTTATCTACAGCTTAACTGTGTTGTAACATGAAAAGCAATTGTTTATAAATTTAAAGGCATTACATACATGTATATATTGAATACAT
Source organism: Drosophila micromelanica (assembly GCA_004143825.1). Lineage (NCBI taxonomy): Eukaryota > Metazoa > Arthropoda > Insecta > Diptera > Drosophilidae > Drosophila > Drosophila micromelanica. The sequence goes on along the minus strand of SCDY01000978.1, from coordinate 15,790 downwards.
AAGTATTTGTGTATATATTTAAGTTCAACGCATGCACTGCGCTTCATAGCTAAAATGCCATAATACGTGTCAATCGTATGCATTATTAATCAATGTATAAAGCTTCTAACATAAAAGTGAAATATCAATAGGTAGAAAATGTTTCGCTTATAAAACTCTTCAAGGTGAGAGTCAACCATACAAAATTTGATAACGCGTATGTATTTACAATATTTTTATACAAGAAATAAATAAATGCAGAGTTCCAAAAGGGTTGTTGTTTTTTTTTTTTGTAAATATTACATTTGTCACTTGAGTGGTTCGAGTCGCAAAAACTATTGCATTTAAAGGTTTTTTTTTCAGAGTTAATCGCACTAAAGAGTCCTTTAGCCCAAACGACGTATGTCATCCATTGAGTAACCCCTGCGATTCATTAAAATACATGAAAGGATGTAGAAGTAGTAGCCACCTGGAATGATCGTTAAAACTCCAATTATTGTAAGCGCCCAAATGCGATCCGAGCGATCCTGATTCCCGTCGGCCATCCAATCTAAGGTCGCAAAACCAATGCACATCTAAATATAGATCAAACGCACTTGATGCAGATCCTGGTTACTCTGGCATTGAGCATACATACAGTTCCGCCGACGAACAATGAGAGTATGATTACAATTGTTTTCCACGGCGTTGACTCATCCACATTCGGCGCTATCCACTGTTCATTCACAAAGCCATCCGGCTCAGTACTGCCGCCCTCCTTGGGGGCGTCACCAGTCGGAGTCCCTGTGGCATTAAGACGACGTCGGGAATCCGATTTAGTGGGTAACATTTCTAGTTCATACTGCACAATCGACTTTGACCCGATATAAACAAATACTGCCAATCGAAATAAAACTTGGTAAACAGCTGATTGCACTATGAACAGGTGACAGCTGTTTTTTCTCGTTATAAATAATGACACGAAATGGTGCTCAGCTCTTATTGAATTGTAGCTTAATATTTATGTATATATACATAAAAATAAATATATATATATTCCTATTGTTTTCTGTACAGTTGAAAACATTAAATCTATATAAGTAGTATACAATCAATTAGTCGCCTCTTAACCGATATCATTTTGATAAACCTGTTTTTATTTTAGTTAAAGTCAAAATTGCAATTAATAATTCAAAAGTCTGGTCACTTTTGAGAAGTGCACGGCTACTCATTAAGTACTTTGAAACTTATTTTTCGAGCGTTGCCACTGTTGCACACAAATTGTAAATTTCGATTTTATAGATGCATATGTGATCTTATACGCTTGGCAAAATTGTCCCTTGCCAATGACTAGTTCGGCAAGTTTGCACACATGAATACCCAAATACATAATACGAATAAAAAAGTTCAAATAGTCAAAATAAATGTTTATTACATTTAATTGTAAAACACCGTTTTTAACTCCATGGCAGAGTTTTTACTTTCCTATTATTCATTCAACAGATGTCAAGTGATCTCTTCAGGGGTTTCTCTTTTATTGATAATGAATCTGAAAACAATAAATAATTCTTTTGAGTAACATTAAAGTGTACTAATTAAGTTGAGGTTTGGTCATATAATCAGTTATTATAAATTCGATAAATCATTCATGATTTTCAGATGTCCCTATCAAAATTTTCATCATTATAGTAGTGTTATGTGTGTCTATAAAAAATATGCTTACAGAGATCATCAGTCCGTTAACTTCTCCCAATATCAATTGTGCGAATTTCTATAGCAACTCTGTACGGTTGTCGGGAGGGAGGGGCGTTCGATCCATTGTTCCTTGTTCCTGTTGCTCTTGCTCCGCACGTTCCTAAAAGAAATATTAGATGTTTAAGGTATTGCAAACACAGTGCATTCTAATATTAATTTTACGCTATATCAGTTTTATAAAAAGCGATAAATCAATCATAGACATCAGATGTCCCTATCAAAGTTATCATCATTTAAAGCCGTACTAATTAAAGAGCTTAACTTACAAATACGCCACGTGGCCATTAAAATTTGTTTTTGGAATGGGAAATTCACATCTTCTGAAAAGAACAAACTAATTAGTATACATTATATATATACACAAAAAAATCGAATATTGTGATCCACTGCATGTACTGATTTAAAACCAGTACATTTGAAAATTGGATTTAATTTTACGCCATATGGAATTTTTACTTACAATTGTCAAGAGGCTCGTTTCACTGCTAAATTAATTATCCAACAGCAGTCAAATATAATCAACATCTTTCCGTAAGTTCCAACCTCGTTGTGAGCCAACCGAGCACGTGGTGTTTCCATTTCTTAAATTGGTAATATTTAGTGTATCTTAAAATACTTTATTTTAAATCGTTTTCCAGTACTACTTTGGTAATTTTTAGCTGCAATATTTGACTTTTAGTAAACAGCACTTTTAGTTTTGTTGCTATTGGCTAACATTTTTGTTTTTATTATATAAATAGAAATTGCTAATTGGACACTGCAGCTGATATAACTTTATCTAAAAATTCTTAGTTAATGCTTTCAACTGGACAACAATTTAAATTGCTTTCAGATACACATTTGTGAACATACTCCGCGCATTGTCCACATTTAAAGTAACCGACTTCACATTTGATTGCCTTGAATCTAACAAAATATACAAACATTAAATTATTCTTATTACTACTTTCCGAACACAAACTAAGTTATTGCTGTTCTGAAAGATGGCTCTCTGCCTGCGGCGCTGTGAGATCATGCTCTTGTTCCTGTTGCTCTTGCTCCTGCTGCTGCTGCAACTTCAAGCGCTTCTTGGCCTGGATGTCGGCCAAGGTCTGTTCAATAGAACGCATGTCTTTTTTGTTCTTGCTGGGCACAAAGCCGTAGCTTTGGTTTGTTTCTGTTTTGCGTGCCGCTTGCAGGGCCGCCGATTCGCCAATGAGGTGAGCATATTTTGCCTTGTAATTGGTGGTCGGTTTCGCTTCGACGTTTGCAAGGTCTCCGCTGCTGCTGGGGGTTGAGCTGGATCCCGCTTCGGTAGTGGCTTGCCTGTCACTCTGGCTCTGCTCCTGAGCCAAGCGTTCTTTTCGCCGCTCGGTGTACTCTTTGGCTATGTCCTTGTTCCAGCCTTCGCCGTTACGGCGGGCCGCTATCTCGTCCTCGCTAGGTGGGTGCTCTTTTTTGTAGACTACTGAATGACGGTCCTCGTCCTCGCGGCCGAAGCTCATAGCTATAAAGCCACCATTCTCGGCAATTTCGTGTATCACCGAGCGATGCACCTTGTCCAACGGCTGGAATTCGATGCATGTGCGATCATCCTTGGCAAATCGACCCATCCTCTCCTCGACGTACTTTCGAAATCTCAACAGCTCTTCCTTCTGCTTGTTCTGCATGCGCTCCATCATCTCTCGTTGTTTCTTCATGAGCGTCTTTTGTTGTTCATTTGTGGTTGGCGGAGCGTCCATCGAGTTTAGAATTGAATCAAGCAAATCCATTTTAGCGCTGTTGACTGCGGATTACCGCCGATTGGTGTAGAGACAGATCTCTTAGTATAAATTATTGAACTTAACACACACTATGTTGTCTATTACTAGCTGTTAATTTATTTAATTAAAGCCAACATTGGGATTATTTATATATATTTTTGCATTGTATAAAAAAAGATTATTGCCGGTGCTTGTGCACCAGAATACCAGAATACTTAGTTCTGAATACTGAATACCACTTGGTATTTTTTCTAACCTACAGTTAAGTTGGCAGCTCACCAAAACAGGCGGTTGGTGTATTTTGTTTTGGTTTTTTAAAAAGCACTTAGGGAGAAAAAAAGTATGGCTAACCAACGCCAAACGCTTGTCCATTGGTTCCGTAAGGGACTTCGGATTCACGACAATCCCGCGCTGTCCCAAGTTTTTGATGAAGCAAGAGCGACGCCTGAAATGTTCTATATTCGACCTATATTTATATTGGATCCTGGCATTTTGGATTGGATGCAAGTTGGCGCTAACCGATGGCGCTTCCTGCAGCAAACCCTCTCCGACTTGGACAAGCAGCTCAGGGAACTCAACTCGCGCCTGTACGTGGTTCGCGGTAAGCCTCTTGACGTCTTTCCGGGACTCTTTGAGCGCTGGCACGTGCAAAAGCTCACATACGAAACGGACATTGAGCCGTATGCTGTGCGACGTGATGCGGCGGTGCAACAAGTGGCAGCGGAGCATGGAGTAAAAGTGGATGGCTTTTGTTCACACACTATTTACAATCCAGAACTAGTTATAGCCAAAAATCTTGGCAAAGCTCCCATTACTTACCAAAAATTCTTGGCTGTTGTGGAGAAACTGAAGGTTCCCAAAGCATTGAATAAGCCAGAAGCACTGCACGATAGCATAGAACCCATTCCAGATGAATTTGAGGTACTCGATTCACATGTATACGACTGTCCAACGTTGACACAGTTAGTGAAGCGTCCCGAGGAACTAGGCATCAACAAGTTTCCGGGGGGTAAGCATTTGAGGTCATTAAACAAGGAATATGTATAAAAACTTCTTGCCAACAGGTGAAACAGAGGCGCTCAGTCGGCTGGAAACATCGCTAAGTGACGAGCACTGGGTAGCAAGTTTTGAAAAACCGAACACAGCACCAAACTCGCTGGAGCCCAGTACGACGGTGCTCAGCCCGTATTTAAAGTTCGGTTGCCTGAGCGCCCGTCTATTATACCATCGACTTCGAGAGATTCTGGCACGGCATCCGAAGCACTCAAAGCCCCCCGTTTCACTCGTCGGCCAATTACTGTGGCGTGAATTTTATTATACGGTAGCCGCAGCTGATCCCAATTTCGATCGCATGTTAGGTAATGCTTACAGCCTGCAAATACCCTGGCAAGAGCACCCGGAGCACTTAGATGCTTGGGCTCACGGACGTACAGGGTATCCCTTTATCGATGCCATTATGCGGCAGCTTCGCCAAGAGGGCTGGATACATCACTTGGCGCGTCACGCGGTTGCTTGTTTTTTGACACGCGGCGATTTGTGGATTAGCTGGGAAGAGGGTCAGCGTGTCTTTGAACAGCTGCTATTGGACCAGGATTGGGCATTAAATGCAGGAAACTGGATGTGGCTCTCAGCATCTGCATTCTTTCATCAATATTTTCGTGTATATAGCCCTGTAGCTTTTGGAAAGAAAACCGATCCCACTGGCGCCTATATTAAGAAATATGTTCCGGAACTTGGAAAATACCCTGCGGCTGTCATCTATGAGCCATGGAAGGCAAATCTTAGCGCTCAGCGCGATTACGGATGCGTGCTTGGCGTGGACTATCCGCATCGAATTGTCAATCACGATGTCGTCCACAAGGAAAACATAAAACGCATGAATGCCGCCTACAAAGTAAATCGCGAAGTACGCACAGGCAAACAAGAAGATGAAACTGATCACAAACCATCAAAGTCGCACAAAACGGGGAAGCGCAAAGCTAGTCCAGAAGTCAATAGAGTCATTGCCAAACGCAAACGTTAAAAATGTATGGTCAATGAGGCCATCGCTGAGTTTATGTACAATATCGTTAGCAAAATTGTTTCCTATTTCCATCTTTGTTCTTATCAAGTCAAAATTTTTAGTGAATTTTAACGAGCATTTTTATATTCGTTTACGAAGTGAAACTGGTATATTGTGTTTGTGTAATGTCTGTCACTCTGTCTGTCTGTCCGTCAGGATGAACACAACTTTTTCCGCGTTATTGATAGACTTGAAACTTTGGATATATATTTGTAGTACTTGTAGTCCTCTTCAGACAGTCGTTAGATTTTTGAGCCACGCTCATTGTGAATATAGCCATTAAATTGTATATGTAGATAGTTGGTGATAGATAAATGGCATTCTTGATATCCCGGCCACGCCCACTATAACGCCCCCAGCGTCCCTAAATATTAGTGGGAAGCTCCCCCAGACGTTACAGAACAAAGTTTATGACCACGATACCTCTTCTCCCACCCAACAAACCGCTAAATGTATATTTCAATTTAAATGTATTTTAAAGATGGAGTTACCAAATTTGGAAGGTAGATAACCTACTTTGAAGATCGGTAAAACAAAATTCGGCCATGATCTGGAGGATCCCGCCCCGAACATCACAGAAATTAAAATCACCTAAACCTACTCTGAAATTTTTGTTACAGGTAGAAGACAGTACATACAGTATATATTATTGTTAACGGCAACGAGCTGAGTTGATTTTGCCCTAACCGTCTGTGTACATAATTAATTTTCAATGAGGTTACAAAAGTCATAAAATAATTTGAATAATAGCGCATTCAAGGAATGAAAGTTAATGTAATTCTTAAATAAAAACAAAATACTTTCAGTGTTTGTGTGTAAACTAAACCAAGAGAATTGTTTCCTTGCAATACATTCTTCAAGTTGTATGTCTGAGGCTTTCATATTTTTCGAAAAAAACGTATACAATCTTAGGAGTAGGTAGATTTTTATTGACATTGGACATTGCACAAACCCAATATACTCTCTTTACTTAGTGAACGAATAATTAATATGGGTTTCAATGAACAAACTAATTGAGTTTATAACCAACGATGTTTTATAAATTGTAAGGAATCATTGAAAATTGGTATACCTAGGCCCCGACTAGAGCCTTCTCACTTGTTTTTCTTTAAAAAGTATTTGTTTTTTTAAGTAGCCGGTGAAATGAACATCAGGTGATTTGTTAGCTGATTGGTTTAGAGAATATTCTCAGATCAGACATTACTTTCGGCATAACATGAGCTCGGCGTTTTTTAAAATAAAATCAGAGAATTTTTCATATATTCGTGTGATTGACTTGATACAGTAACATATTCAAAATGTTTCGGAACTTATGCATGCTCCGCAGAAATATCCTTTTGTCGAGAATTGTTTATCCGAGGTGCACGTTAAGAGCAAATGTGGCGACAACATCAAAGCTTCCGGCCAAAGCAACGGATTTTCTAAACAATGGAATTTCGGTATCTGAAATTAATATATGCGATCTGGCCAAAGGTGACCTGGAGTTTACGCGCAATTTTCTAACATCGCTGCCCTCACTCGAGGCCAATGCCTTTGCTTGCGCGACTGCCGCAAGCAATCCCACGGGTGAACCAGAAGTAGATGTCGTACCGGAGAACCCAGACTCCAGTGGCATCGACGTCGGCAGTGGTGTTAGTTCTGTGCTTGATAGGGATGGCCAGCCAATTGTGGCTATAGAAATAGACGGTTGGAAAAACGCTAATCAAGACGATGATGATCAAACCGTGCAGAATTCTACGCAACACATTGAAATTGGAAATGACGCTGAATACAAAGCGGAAAACATGCTCGTGGTGCCCGAGACGCGAGAGGGCCAGTTCGAATACAAAGGAATTAAGGTGAAACTACCAGAAAACGCTTCCAAGGATATTGGCACATATCGCTTCCGACGCGACCAGGAGGATTTCGAGACGGTTGCTGACGATATGCGTGTGGTTAAATTTGACAAGAAGTAGTTTCACACTCGTCGCCCTTCAAGATCTGTTGCGTTATTGTTTAGCATGTTTGAGTATAATAAATTAAAAAAAAATTGTCACCGAGTAATGTTTTTTTATACCTAATACAAGAATGGAAGGAAACTGCAAGCTGCCGTCAATCAATCATATGTATCAAAATTTGGTTCCTATACAGAGTCTTTTTTCCCGCTCTTCTAATAATTTTCACACCTTACAACTAGATTAATTATTTTAAATTGTCATTCATGTATTTTGTAATCGATGACGAAACTAAATAAATTTATTCCATAACTGGCTTAACGAGTATTTTAATATGTAATTTAAACTTTAATGCTAATTTCTATATTTAAGTTTTTGTTTTCTTAGAGGGAGATAAAAAAAATAAAAATTTTAAATGGGCGCTCGGTTGGTAGTCCTTTTTTAAAATTTGCAAAGGAAATCAATGATATTACTGCATTCCATAGAAATGAAATTATAAATAAAACAAGCCAAGAAATTCGCAGTGCCCCCTCTAACAAAACGGAAATGCCTTTATCTCCCAGTTTTTAAGCTAGAGTCACCAAATTTGTGGGCGTGGCGTGGTAACATCCCCCAAAGATTGCAATCTTGACATTCCAGCCACGCCCATACGGACACGGATTTATTAATCTGTAATCTCTTGACTGTTATTTATTTCTGCAACCTGAATCAATTTTTGCAAATGCGTATCCTAAATTTTTATAAATAGTCCAACAATCTTTTTGCTAGTTTCTTCCAGTCAACATATTCCCGTGTCTCTTCTACTAATATGTCTTATCCTGATAACCTTGTTTCTTCAAATTCTGTCATTTCCCAACCCCTCTTGTTTCTGCTATTGATTTATTAAAAAGTCTTACTCCTCTCCTCAAAAGGTATTGCTAAACTATGTTAAATCCCTAAATTATTTAAAGATATAAATGCTTTAACTCAGCAGAATCAGTGCAAATAGATTGCTTCCCCTTCTTAACATAGGTTTTTTAAGAGTCGGTCAACTTTGACCAACTTGCTTAAATTTACCTCGCTATAACAAAAAAGCAAACTTTGACTCTGTATCTTTGGATATGAAGAGTATAACTCAATGAGTTCTACTTAGAAATGGAATCTCTAAACATTTATTTTGAACATTTTTTTTACTACTCCCTACGCACATATTTTCGTATGCAGAAAAGGTGAAACCTTTTTATTCCTACACCGATTCCCTGCATCACACTCGTATACAAGAAGTTTTGAACTTCATGCACCTCAGGTGTTAGATCAATCGGTTGCACGTAAATTGTTCAATTGCCTTCCTGCTCTCCATCGTACTACAGCAGGCTTTTACTTCTCAATCTTCCGTCGCAAACCAACCGTAGGACAATCCTTGATGCTGTCTTTCAAAATAAATTGATACCGATAGATTCCTCAATTCTTTTAGTTAGACTACTTCTCTGTGTCCTTTACATCTACTAGAAACTATTACCCCTTATTCCTGCCTATATGCAACGCCGACTGCGCTTTACAACATTCTTTTCGTGTCTTATGCCTATGCCAACTATAATTGCCTTTACCACGTGTTCTCCTCAAAACTGTCTCGTCCCCTAATAAAATCATAGGTTAGAGTATACATACTGGATGGTCTGTAAGATTCATTCTCTATCTTTTTCCTTTTTTATACCCAGATTGCATTAAAAATGTGCTAAAGGATATAATGGTTTTGTGTAAATGTATGTTTCGACCCCATAAAGTATAAATATACATTCTTAATCATGTCCGTCTATCTATCTGTTCGTCCAACTTGAAGAACGCAAGAGCAAGCAGTGCAACCACAAGCAATGTAAGCATACGCAGTGCAACCGCAAGCAGTGGAATTGCAAGCGGTGCATGCATGTGCATACAGATACATGTGCATGCATGTGTGTGTGGGTTTCAATGTGTGACGAGAGCTCGCAGTTGGGTTCAGATGAACCAATTTGATGCCAAATATGGAACGAACAACAAAACCAAACTCTGAACAAATATGCGAAAAGGCTTCAGTCGGGAACGCCCGACTAAGCGATACCCTGAATTTACCTGCGAGCTGTGATTATACACTTTTAAGCTCATGCACACATAGTTAGCTTGTGAAATTTTTTAAGCTTTACCACATGTTGTCTTTAATAACGTTTGTGTTTCTTAATCGATCTTGATGAAAATGTTTTTAGTGTACTCATTTAAGCTAAAATGAGGTTATTGTCGATTTTTATTGATTTAAAAAAAAAAACTTATCTAAATTCTCTTATATTTCTTTTAGTTTCCGAGTTGGAAGCGTTCATACAGACGGACGGACAGACGGACGTGTCTAGATCGACTTGTTAACCCTGATTAAGAATTACTGTATGCAGTCTACATTTGCACAAAACTAATTTACCCTTCTTACCCATTACCCATAGGTATCCAGGGTATACCAACAAAGATGAACTAATTACGTTTATTTCTATGTCAATTTGTGTTTGGGGCCAAAAACAATTTGTTGCCATATAATTTGCTGAACTCAGCCATTTCAATTCAACAAACGAGCGCAAATAATCAAAACTGACGATACTTCCGATTCCGCATCAGAATCCTTATGGCCTTTGTCAATAGCTTTTTCTGTGCTCAAAAATACAGCAAACAAACGACCTGTTTGCCTGTGTGAATGTGCGTAAATTGGAAGGTGGCTAAACTGCGTCAAATGGGTGTTAAGTTCGTTGTGGCCAATAATAATAACTGTTGGGCGCAAAGAGGCCGCACGAATATTTCGGAAGATTTATATGGTAAGCTTTACACAAATCTGTTTTTAAGAATGAATTCTAAAGTAAAATATTTTGTAACTCTCGTTTGCAATATAATAAAAGCTTTGACATTCCGACATTGATTATTGTCTGTATTTAGCTGTAAAACTGAGGAAGATATCCGGTTTTATCGAATTTATTATTTTACTGCGTGAACAATAAAATAAAATTAGTTTTTTCCCAATCCATGAGTTCTGCTTTAAAATAACAAATTAATAGACTTTACGAAAGCATTTCGATTGCATGTTAAATTTTATTTACCACATACTGACTATATACACGCCTCAAATTGCAATTTCAGTTTTTGGATTGCTTTACTAGCCGCCCCCCTGTGCGATTAGGCGATGAGCTCAAATCCGAACTAAAGCAAACTCAATTTATGCATTGGAAATGAGGTCCGACAAACAATTATTCTGGTAAATGTGATTGATTAGTTTAGTAGATTGACCCGTTTTTGCAACAGTTTTTATTCAGGAAGCGAAATGTGCCGTCTCAGATACAATTTGGAATCAATGCAATAATTAGATGTTCATTGACGAGGCAAATGGAGTGTGCGCAATTTCAATCAATGGACTTTGCTGTTGTTGTTGTTGCTGTTGTTAGCGAAGGAATAAATATTCCAACGTTTCGAGTATCTGAAATCTACTTAACCAAATTGATGACAATGCGATAAGTCAGACGGCGAATTAAGCCGCTTAAATGCTTATAAACTGCCATTGGAACCAACAAAAAATATGATTCCCTATTAAACTCCCCGGCTTGGGCCAGTAAATTTGGCTGGCTGCGCGAATTGTGCACATATACATATATGGCAAACATATATATATATGGCAAACTGCCGGCTCGGAGGAGCATGTTATCCTACCAAGTCACATTAAATTCAGTAACGGCACGTAGAGCGATTTGGAGTTCTCCTCCCTCCAGGTAGCAAACAGAGACAGAAAGAGACAGAGAAAGAGAGAGGGAGATAGAGATAGAGGGGCATGTATCATAGATTCGTTTGTGCCATAAATAAGCAGATGCATGCACTCACTTGCCATAATTGGCAATTTGCGTTCGCTACTCAGCATTCGTTAGTTTTCGACTAATAGTATTTGCCCCGCTTCCCCTTTACGCGTCGTACTCCTTTGCGACATCTGTGATTCATTGCGTGCCATTGACCTGTGACCGCTGATTACACAGGCAAGCTTATTAGCAGATAGTAAAATTGTCACACATATTTTCGAGGGCACTTACTTAAGTTGTGCGCTAACAAAGCTTATTAGACTACGATTGTCATCTAACGAATTTAAACTATGTGCCAAAATATAAGAATATGAATATATTAGGGTAAACAAAAGAGGAGGCTCTTGTCGGTAGTACTCAACTATACGATAACCGGAAATGCGTGGAGCTAGTGGGGGAAGGTATCCAAAATTATGAATATTTAAAATTTCGTCATGGTTTACGAGAATATAATAAACAGATTTGGTAGCTCGATATTTACACTTTATGGGGTTAAAGACGCTTCCCTCTGACTGTTACATACATTTTCAGAAAACAATTATCACCTTTATCACGTGAAAATATGCAGAAAACAGGTATTTTAGTTCTGAAAGGTTTTTTTTATGCATATATATGCAATCTCAAAGAGTACAGTTTTTTGAAAATAAGGCAAAGTTGATATGGCTGCTGTAGTTTGCCTTGCAAAATTGTTTTCCAATTCTTAATATATATCATAGTATAGTATAGTAGTATATAGTATAGTATAGTATGGATATTAAAAGATATCAAAGCTCCCATAATGGATGTTTGTTCATCAGATTGTCGATCTGTATCGAAGTGTCGTTCTCGAATATGCGCATAACAAGATTATTTCATTTTTTGATAGCTTTTTATACTTGTTCAGAAAGTGAAAGTATATTGGGTTTGTTCGTCCGTATGAATAAAATGTTTTTAGCTGCTATTGAAACTAAAGATTTACAACATGGAATATATACTCTGGTATACTCATATATATGTATATATGTATAAATATATGTTTACCTCCGTACGCAATCCTTATGGTTTAATAAACTACTGGTACGAGTTTTCAAAACGAGAATGTCCGACTGTGCTATGCATATTTTCCTTCAGCCCCTGACTGTAGAAAATTAACTCCCAAAAAGCTTAACTCTTTATTGTCCGATTGGTTATATATATAAATCATAAAGATAATTTTCACTACCGTTTGGGTGGTGCGAAAATCTGGGACATGATATTGGTGGTTGTTTACTTCACGGATATGATGATGCTGTTGATGCTGTTTCGGCAAGCAAATATTTTGCTGTGTTGGACTAACCCTTTAGAGCAGCAGGATCAGAGTCGGAAAGTAGCGGGCTCGGAAACAAGAGAAGCATCATTCGGGTCGACATACTCGTAGCCACCAGCTGGAAAATGCCAGGTGCAAACTATGCAAATTCCGCTTCTTCTATTCTTTTAAGCATTCAAAAATGAGTGTTTGCTAGGTTACCTCCTACACTTCCACAAATTTACACAGGGCCTGGACATACCCTGGTCCCTTTCTCCATCCTTCATTTGGGTCGTATGCGAGTGGTTGCAGGTTTATTTGCATGCAAGGGTTTCGTTTTTAGCGGCTCCAAACGAGCTCAGTGGGTTAAATGGGAGCGCCGTTCGCCATTTCACTAATGCAAATGCAAATGGGCTAGGCGCGTTAGCGTCCACAACAAATGTGGCCGCAATGCAAACAAAACGGTTAAGCTCACAAAAAAATTGTTTTCATTCAAAGAATTTCGCAGAAAGGTCCTTCGCAGCTTATCATTGTCGCATACAATATTTTGCAGCCTGCTTCGTTCCAATGCCTGGCACTGGCAGATTTAGTGCTTAATTTTCACCAGGCAGTGTAACTTGGAACTGTGATATGTTACGAAAAGTACAAGGCTGTTCGAGACTGGTATATTTGACACACAGATACTTAATTCCAGCTGTGAGCTAAATACATGAAACATACCGCAACATCATCATTTGATTTATGAATTTAGAATGTCTACGAAACATTTTGAGTAGTGTTTAATATATTTTAGCCTTTGAATCCCTTTAATCGGCGTACCTAGACATAAATTACACCAATGTTTTCAAAATCTTTTTACCCCCCTTTAAATATTGGTAAACAAATATCGACCACGAAACTGTGGGGCTATCAATCTGAGCGGATTTGTACCGATTTCCTGCCAAGCTAGCGGGAGTTTCCAGAAGTCGTAGAACAAAAGTTTGCTGTTTTTAATTAGGATAGCTACACAAAGTTTTAAAAAGCGATATCATATTCGAAAACCGTTTCTCATAAAATGAATAAAAAGTAATTTATAAATTGGTAACTTTTAAACGGCTTATTAAATTTATATAAATTAGGTAATTTATTTGAAACACAAACGTTAAATGCATGTTTTAAAATAAAAGTTTTTTCAGAATCACTACACCGTCACATCTCATGAACCAAATTAGCTATCACAAGATTTGGTATGTTTTAATATTACTATTTTACTAATTTTTAAAAAGGATGACAACAATCCTGAAAATCCTATTGGACCATACAAAAGTATGGACATTTGATATTTTCTAATCGTGCACAGATGCAAGGCATCCATACTGAATACTCAAACTGCAAATAAAATTTTATGAAATTAATAATACTAAACAAAGCTACAAAAAACATGATACAGCAAATTGACGACACGGCACTAGGTGTCAATTCCGATATCAAAGAGCAAATATCTAAAGCTGGTGCCGAATGAAAGAGAATATTTTTAAAGCTAGAAGCTCCGACTATTTTATTTCATCGAATAGATAGGAATGTTATGTTTCAGGCACATTACACTATTTTCAAGAAAGCGATCACCCGCTTACTTGCTGTTACATGGAAAGGTAGAATACACTTGTTTTGTATTATAAATTATTTTTGAAAGCAAACAACAAAATAATTAAGAACGTTGTAGTCGGGCGTTGCCGATTGTGTTGTTCTCATTCGCGGAATTAATTATTATTATTACTTTGGAAAATGTAATTGCGAAGTGGTTGTACGATAATGGATCAAGACGACAATCCAGTACTCGGAACTGTTTCTTGAGGGCCGCAAAACCGCCCCACCAGCAAGCTCGATTATCTCTAGTTTGTTTGGCGATGTTCGCTTTTACATGTGTTTATCACATCATAACTTTGTGCCAGTGATTCTACGCTACAAAAGACCCGGCTTTTGGCTGGTTAGCTCCGAAATCCGGATATTGGGTATCGTCTACCAAGAAATGTAAAGTAAAGTAGAAGGAAACAGTTTGTGCCGAAAATGCGGTTCTGCGGTTCCTCCCTCTGTTACTGCATTGCAGTTCTAGAGCTTTTAGCTTTTTATACTCGTTCACGAAGTGCAAGAGTCTATTGGTTTTGTGCAATGTCCGTCTTGATGTCCGTCCGTCCGTCTGTCCGTCTGTCCGTATGAACGCAATTATTTTCTCCGCTATTAAAGCTAGAGACTTGAAATTTTGAGAATATACTCGTGTGTGCCCGCGTCAGATAAAGTGTTAAGGATTTTGGGCAAACCGATAACACCTAAAATCGCAAATCGATAAAGTCCATAATTTTAAAGCTAGAGCCACCAAATTTGGTGTATATATAGCTGGCGACCTCCCCAAAAGACTGACACCTTGATATCCCGGCCACGCCCACTAGAACGCCGCTCACTAGAACGGGCCCGTACTCACAAAAACCGTTATATCTGATGCACAAATCGATAAAACGTGTATATATCGCTAAATTTTGTAGGATAGAGTCACCAAATTTGACACGTAGATAGCTGGTGACCTCCCCTAAAGATTGAGGCATTGATATCCCGGCCACGCCCACTAGAACGCCGCCCAGCGCCCCCGCCCTTTAAAATCGGATATGGCTAAATCTCTCAAAGTTTTTGACCTACCAAATTTTTCATATATATTGCAGGAATGCTCCCCCAAACCACACAAACAAATTTTTTGGCCACGCCCTCTCCCGCCCCCGTGTTCGCACAAACCGATAAGCCTGGCACCAAATTTGGTATGTAGACAGCTTGTAATGAGAAGTCTGGCTAAATCACCACTGATTCTCCTTTCTGACATCAGTAGCCTCCAAACATGTTGGACACACTAGCCGAAGTTGCATATCTAGAAAAGATGGTACGCAAAATATAAAGCCATCGTATGAAAATTCGAAGACCTTCGTGTGTAATTTCACAGCTTAAGGAGCACAAGCCATACCGTTTTGCCGTGAAGGGTCTACATTTTCCACTCTAAACCATGACATAAGTAGTCAGATGGATAAAACAAGACATTTCTTCTATATATCTACGATTCCTTCTAAGCGATATACAGAAGAGAAAATGTACCTATTCCTTTTTATACCCTGAACCCATTTAAAATGGGTAAAACAGGGTATTATGGTTTTGTTGAAATGTATGTAACAGGCAGAAGGAGGCATCTCCGACCCCATAAAGTATATATATTCTTGATCAGG
>SCDY01000977.1:0-40014 GCA_004143825.1 Drosophila micromelanica | reverse complement strand
TTTGGCAAAGTTACGACTAGGGGAAGTTGAGACCTGTCCTTATATGGGAACACTATGGTATATATTCGAAAATTTTTTACATGAATTTGGACCAAAAATGTTGTTTTTAGACTGAAATGTAGAATTCATCTATACAACGAACCATGAACAAAAAGACCATCCTTATAAAAATCGGTTGAGTTTTGGCAAAGTTACGACTGGGGAAAGGTGAGACCTATTCTTATATGGAAACACTAGGGTTGTATTCGAAAATTTTTTACATGAATTTGAACCAAAAATTTTATTTTTAAACTGAAATGTAGAATTCATCTAGACACCGAACGATGAACAAAAAGACAATCTTTTTTTAACAGGAATTTATTCTGGGTTCAGGGTATCTCCTGGTGGGGAAGTCCCGACTAGAGCAATCTTACTTGTTTAATATTTTCAAAATTCCTAACAATAAAACTAAAATTCACAATTTTATTGAAGAAAATTTGGTCTTTCTATCAACACCTTTAACGTTTCTTTTTCTTTTTTACAAATATTTGTCGTATATCATTAAAAAGTTTTATTCATTTTTCATTGTAAGTAATGTAAAGTAATGTTTTTCTAAACTCTTAAAAACCGTTTAATACGAATTCAGTTTGGTATATATGCGATTACTTCGGTTTTCGGTAAGTGTACCATCATCAATTCAAATGGTTGCCGCCGGGTACAGCGTAATTCGAGCCACTTACAGTGCCTGCCAGACGTATGCACCTTCAAGCGATACGCATATCAGTCAACTGAGCCACTCAGCTTGATATGCGAATCAATTTTAATCGAAGTCCGGCCAATTTATTACCTATCTCAAATATTCTAACATGGAACAAAGATTGCAACGAGAATCGAACGGTGTATTTGGTATGATTTAATGCCCTAGCAGATTGCAATATAAATCTAGAGAGTTAAGTTAAGCTGTCTTCGGGTGCCCAGAAAAGTATGCTTTACAAATTATATTACACAACTAACCATGAAATAGTAATTTTAGAGTCCTTTACAATAGGTGAAACTCGTATATCTCGGGCAAATAATGCCATATATTCGAATGTTATGCCTGCCAACTCGAAATTTTGACCATTTTTGACAAAAAACACAATTTTTGTCAAAATTTCGAGATCGTTTTTATGGACTTTTAAGAGTATAATGAGATATATTTTTCCCAAATCGGACACCAAATAGCCAAGATTTAGCCATTTAAAGGCAAAAAAGGCCATATTTTGGAATATTATACCTTTTTAAACTCCTACGAAGCAGGACCATTGAATGGCATTAAAAACTTTAAATTCTAAATTTTTAACATTTGTGACAAAAAACACAAAGGGTAACATCACAATTTTTGTCAAAATCGCGAAAATTGTAATTTCAAAACTTTGAATGGAGATCGATTCTATAGACTTTTCAGAGTAAAATGAGATATATATTTCCTAAATCGGACCACAAAAAGCCAAGATATAGTCATTACAAAAGGTTAGTTAGTTAGTTCTTGCGTTTTATGTCCGTTGAAAATCTGCAAGAATATGAACAAGCAGGACTATCGATTGGCTTTGTAGTTTGAAAAATGACTGGACACAAAAATGATGCACTTCTTGAGAGGGGGAAGAGAGATGTTTCAGATAATTAATGTAGGTAATCGATCATGGGGTATAACCTGGGTTAATTTCCACTTTATTTGGCTCGCATTTTGCCATTGCGGAGGAAATGCAGGCGATTTATTTGTTGCAGTGTGGAGAGCGCTGGGCGGGCAAGCAATGTGTAATCGCCTTGAAGATGTGTGAGCCGCGCGATGCAATTGCATTTGCCACTTGGTGCACCATTTGCCGGGAGCTTTGTCTTTGTCCTGACTGGCGGTAATCAACTCAATTGCGCCTCGTCCTTGTCTGCAGCTTTGACCCGATTCGGGAGTCCCTTAACGCGCGCTGTCGTAGTTGGCAGTTGCTTTATTTCACAGCCCCCCCCCCCCCCCCCCCCCTCCTCCAGCGCGGCAAACTTGCAACAAAGCTAACGCGCCCTTCTTTCACCACCCCCCAACCACCCCTCGCTTGGCTTGCTTCGTTTGGCTCGCATTGCTGGCGCCTTTTTGGCTCGCGTCCTTTGTTTAACGCGCTGCACGCCTCGTTATGCACAAACAAAGCGCTTCGCTTCAATTTAGCAGCAAATTATAAAAGGCAGCACCAGCAGTAGTTGCAACTGCAGCAGCAACAGCATCAGCATCTGCATCAGCAGCTCACGTTCAACGCAAAATGATCGATAGCTTAAAGTATTTGTTGCCCTCAATAGAACTTGAACGTACAGCTAAACAATTAATCAATGTTGCAAAGAAAATTCACCGAGAATATTTGTTTGCTTAAATCAAGAACATACGTTCTCAAAATCCAACTAAAATAATACACTCACTGAGAAAACCACTGATGAAAGTCAAGTGCGTGTTTTAAAGTCCGAATTATTTAAATCGCAAATCGTAAAAATTTCAATTTAAATCCAACTTTAAGCATCTTTTTTTAAGCCAAATTTCCAAAACTTATGATTGAAATCTACTCAATTTTCGAATTTTGCTGGTATCTTTTATGCAATATTCAAAAATGAAACGCTACAAATTCCACATTAAAATGCTATTTAAAAAAAAAAATAGTACTGGGCGAACAGGAAGCAGAAAGCTGGCAAAAATCCAGTATACTCATTTTCTTAGTCTGTGAACAGAGTATAGAAAAAATAAAATATTGAGCAGCAGATGCTGCTGCCGCTGTTGTTGTTGTTGTTGTTGTTGTTGCTGGTGCTGCTGTTGGCCTGTTGGTGGAGCAATAAAGGCAAAGGCAAATTAATTTGCGGACATTCGAGACGGTCAAAGTTCGAGGCTAGCACGAATGCGGCTGATGATAATGAGGCCTAGACGCAGCAATAATGAGGCGCCGTTTGCCTTTAACCATGACGAGGCAATGGACGACGCTGATAATGATGATGAGATGATGATGACTAGCCTCAAGGGCGGTGAAGGAGGGGGCGGGGTTCGGTTTTGTGCCCGGGTTCCTGTCGTTGAAACATTATCGTTCACTTGGGCATCATTGATAACTAATGTCGGACCATTAATCGAGGCAATGAGTAGTTATTATTGCTGTTGCTGCTGTTGTTGTTGTTGTTGTCGGGGCTGCTGTTGCCTGATTCAGCGGCAACTTGGCCAACAATTGGGCTCAAATGCGTGCTAAACTTTTTGGGCTTGCCGACCCTTCGACTGCTTAATAATTGAGCATTAAAAAATGGCATTAAGTAATTTGTGTATGCGAACACATAAAACACATACATGTGCATTAATTGTTAATTTAATGCTCGCTTAAGTTTAACGATTCGTGGTCATGAAATTTTAAACTTTATTGCCGAATGCTGCGACAACAAATTACAAATGCGTTCGCAAATGCAAAGGCTTTTCCAACACACGCGCGCCTTGTGCCTGCTGCCTCCACCACCACCCCCCACTTTTCTTCTTCTCTTCACACACACACACACACACACACACACACACACAGACTGTGCCACACGCCTGCAGCAAGAAAAAACCCACTGATTCGTGTTAATTAAATGTGACACAAGTTTAACAACTTTTCTTGTGGCACGCTTCGTTTCATTGGCGTTTTAATGCCCTGTACGTGAGTAGTGTGGGGTATGCTAAAATTTAGGAAACTTTAGTTTATGTCTCTGCCAGTGTTGAGAAATTCCAAAATTTCATTTACTGTTAAACAACTTTTCATGATTCATGTTAATTTTTTTTGGCTCTGTTGTTAAACTGAAATACTAATGTCCAATGTTTCCAATCAACTTTCCAACACTGATTGAGATTTAACCTAACCGCCGTTTAGAAAGTAAAGATTCACTTAACTATTTTCCAACACTGATTCAGCTTTAACCTAGATTTTGTCTTTCCAGGACATCTAGCAGTCCTTCTCCTGTTTGTCCTGCAGTACAATTTGCAGCTGCGGCCCGCACAAATCCGTTTGCTATTTTTGCGGCATACGCTCCTTCCACAACTCCGGACCCGAATTCGGGCCCGAGGCCAGCCTCAGTTTCAGCCGTAGACAAATACCCACGTCATGTGCGACGATTTCAATTTCGATCAACGGCCAAAAGTTTTGCGCTTTTAATTAGAAATCGAATCCGCCCACCCATTTGAAACCTGTAGCTTGATGATGTAGAATAAAAGGCGTAGAGGCGTGACACATTCAAAGTTTGTCAATGTGTCGAAGGGGGCTCAAAAGGCCGCAAAAGGCAAGTCGGGCACAAGACCGCACAATAGTTGTTGATATAACGGTACTTCAATATTAAGCACATGCACCTGGTCCTGTGTGCGGCTTTACAAACTTTTCAGTCGCCAGTTTAATTGAGCTTGAGCAAGCACTAAACTTTTCTTGTAGTTGCCCAAAGTGCCTAAAAGATTTGAAATCAAATTCTTTAAAAGTGAACAAAAACAAAAAAAAAAAATAGAAACAAAAACTGCAACACATAAAATGGTTTCCCTGGTCACACTTTGGACTGAGCTAAAACAAAGACAGAGACAGCATGCAGCAGCACATCAGGATGTCGCCTGGTCACACTTGGCTGACCAGCCATATTGACAAATGCAAGCAGCAAATGCAGCGACCATTGAAACATTAAATTGTCTCGTTTGCTTTCGCATTGGCAAAAATAATCGTTGCATTCGCTTGGCCCACCAACTTTTCTTATCCGCTCGCTCGTTTGCCCACTTTGAATGCAAGTTTAACAGCAGCTATCAGCGCCCCAGCGCTCTCTTTCAATTTCAATTAGAAACTTTAACTGCATACAGAGACTCACACACACACACACACGCACGCACAGACAGACAGAGCGAAAGCCACACCCACACAGTCGCAACTCTGCTGCTTTTCAAATTGTCGTCAGCTGCTGTTGTTGCTGTCGCTGTCGCTGTCGCTGCCTCTGCTTCTGTCAGCAGAGCGCATTGCTGTGCGTTTCTTTTTTACTGCAGTGTTGGGTAAGAGCAATTAAATTTCTTTTCAGCTGCCATTCGTAACGTCTTGTGATGAAGCTGCAACGACTTGGCAATGCCAACACTCCCCCAGCAATCCAAGCTAGACTGCAATGTGTGTGTGTGTGTGCAAGTGTATATGCAGCTCACTATTAAAGTAAATCACTTAAGCCGGTTGCAAAAATAAAAGCAAAGAAATTCTCACACTGCTGAGACTGTGGACACCCATTCACACACACACACGCACACACAGCTACTGGCAAATGCTTATAATATTCTATGAAAAATGACTTGTGTATGCTTGCACATACATACATACATACATACAAATGCTTTGGCTGAGTATATATGCATACATACAGATATACATACACACATGCACATGCTTAAGTGCGGCTGATAATATTTTGCGTCTTTGAGTGCATTTTTCAACATTGGCTCGACAGTAAGTAGCGCTGGAATTAGGCTATGCACAGCAAATTACGTTGCTATCCTTGGTCGTAAAACACATGTCAAGTGCAGCGGTGAACGAGAGCGTCAGAGAGATTGAGCGCATTTCAGTAATTGAGCAAGGCTAAGTGAAAGCTTAAGCTGGCCTCACAACAACAAAGCTACCTCCAGATAGTTGTCTCGCTCGCACTTGACATAGTTATATGGCTGTTTGCAAAAATCTACATTAATCTAAAGCCAAAGAGGAAAAGAGAGATAGAGGGAGAACGCGCATAAGTAAGTAAAGAGCATTGATCATAAAATACATTTTTGTTTATTGTTTTCTAACTTAATGGAGTGTCAACAGCAACAAAGCCCCAATTCTTTGATAAAAATGTCGTCCATATTGATTGATAATTGATTGAACACATTTCTTGCTAACGACCATTAGGCAGAAAAGTTGAAAAACAGCAATGGGCTGTAACACACATTATTTTCCATTAAGGCTCGTGAGCGTTTAGCTGATTGAACAAAACCTGACAGCTATCTCGCTCACACTAGGCAACTGCAAATACAATGGAGGCCAGAGGAGCCACCAGGCAAAAACAAATTTTGTTCGCACAATTTTACTCGATCACAGTCCAACCAAAAACTTGAAGTTATTAACACAACATTTCTAGGAACGTTAAACTTTATAAAAAAATAAAACATAAATTTTCGATTTTCTGTAGTGTTGGAAAGCGAATGCATATCCACCAGAAGTTAAAAATTACTTGAAAATTGTGGCGCGATTCTTTTTTATATGCAACTTTCTGGCCGATTCGGTGCATTTGTTGCACGACTGAGATCTGGAGCGCACATTACTCAATCTGAACTGGCGCTGCGGCGAGGTCTATGCCCATATCTATTTGTCGGCCTGCTTTATGGTGATCTTCGATAGCAATCGCCAGTTTGCCGCCGGCCTGCTCAGCCTGTTGGCCAATTTGCGTGTGGCCTCGAATCCGTTATTCTGGACTATGGAAATGTGTGCGGTTGCCCTTGCCTTGGTTATTACCATACTGTTGGCCACCATGCCGCCGCGTCGAATGGTCCGATGTGTATTCCTATTTGTGGCCTATTTGACTTACAAGAATATTAATGATGGCTTGGCATGGCAACTCCTGCACCGCTATGGGGTTAAGCTATTGATTATCTTTGTGCTGAGTGGCTATCGGCCAAAGTGGTCAACCACCATGCTGCTCCTATTGCTGGCCACTCAAAGCTATCAGGCATACGCCTGGTGGGTGCTACCCTATTCGATTAGCAACATGCCAATCATATTCCACAAGCGCTTTCAATTCTGGCAAATGGTAGCTATACTAGGCGGCGTCCTTATGACGACCGTGCATACCAATGAATTTTAATGAAGATAGCCTCCAAGCAGTTAAACAAAAATGTGATAATGCTAACCAAAACAATAGACGAAAAAATCAACTTAAAATGCGCATACGATTTATTAATTTATAATTTATTATTACTTTTAATTTATTTTCACTTTTATAATTTTATTAATTTTTGTATTATTTTAAGTAACATTGTCTGATTAGAAAACACTGAATATGAATTTTTTTGAAAACTGTCCAATTGAAAAATAAAATGTAAGTACATTTTGCATTTTGTCACATTTTATATTTGCCAAATACGAAACAATTTTCAATTCCAATATACAAAACTATTTTCTTTAAAGCGAAATTTCCGAGTGATTTTTGTATTTTGTGCAGCTCAGTTGAGTGCTCAAATATTCAGATATATGCACACACTAACTCTACCCCTATCCCTACCCGCACCCTACACCACACCCATCCCTATTTGCAGCCGCAGCACTTGCGGGTTACTGACTGGCTGACTAACTGGATGACATTCAAGTTGTCTTCAATTTTAATAAATTTTTTTTTTTGGTTGAATTTTTTTTTGGTCGTATGCAAGCAAGCGCGACAGTTGACAGCTACACGAGTGCTGGCAGAGGGGCAGGGAACAGGGGGGCTGGGGGAGCATTGGATTGGGTACAGTGTGGCGCCCAGAGGCGGTGTCGACATCGACGTGACGTCACTTTGTCCGCAAGTTTGCCTGACGCTGCTGCTGACATTGTTGCCATGTTGCAATTGCTGCTGCTGCTCTTGTGCCACAAACTGTTCCCATTGCAGGTCACATCAAGGACAATGCAACTGTGTGTGTGTGTGTGTGTGTGTGTGTGTGTGTGTGTGTGTGTGTAGGTGTGTAGGTGTGTGTTGCTTGCGGGCATCTCGCCACGCCCCAACAATTGGCCCAGCCACCTTTGCGCCAATTTCATTTTATATTCCCTTGCAGAAGGGTATTATCATATCGGCGAGTTACGTGTATAGCATAAAATGGATCCCTAAAGTTAATAAGCATATACATTCTTGATCAGCAATAACAGCAAAAATTATTTAATTCAATATATTATGGCTGTCATTGGAAGAATCGCTCAAAACTGATTTCTTTATATGAAAAAACTTTCGAGTGTAAAATCTTTCTAATATTTAATATCGAAACATATATA
The DNA here is from genome assembly GCA_004143825.1 of Drosophila micromelanica. Classification (NCBI taxonomy): domain Eukaryota; kingdom Metazoa; phylum Arthropoda; class Insecta; order Diptera; family Drosophilidae; genus Drosophila; species Drosophila micromelanica. Next base: position 32,011 of record SCDY01000977.1, on the reverse strand, counting down.
TTCTGATCAGCAATAAGAACAAAACTCATTTAAGGCAATAATACTTCAATACAATAATTACAGAAAAAAAAAATTTAATTGTTCCAATTTTTTTTTTTTTTTCTTTGAAGAAATCAAAAAAAAATTTATAAAAAATGAATTTTTTTTTAAATTTAAATTCAGCCATAGAAACACCTTTTTTTGGTATTATACAGAGTACTTAATATTCGTTCAAGTAAAGTACTCCTTCTTGCTTTTAGTATATTTTATCTTCAAAGCGTCAGCGTTATTTATCATTTGGCATCTGGTCCCACTGCTGAGCTGAGCCCTGAAACAAGCAGCGCCCGCACCTCACACCACATCACCTGACTGTCAGCCTGTCTGTTTGTCTGTCTGTCTCTCCATCTGTCGGAGTCGTTCTAGCGTTTATCGACAATGCTTCACCAGAAAGCCAGCAAATTGAGCGTCCCAGGCGAAAGCTGCTTTTGGCCCCAATTGCTGCAGCTTGGCCCAAATGAATGTAAATGGGAAAACACAGGAAAGGAAAGTTTTTGAGAACTTCTTGTTAAGATAATCGCCATATTGTGGCCAGCGACACGAAACAAATGCTTTCTGTTTGATTTTTTAGTTGATTTGTTTCAACGGCCGAAATCTTCTGTGCAAATACAAATTAAATTTGTTCGTACGATTTGAGCCTGCACCGGAAAAAAACGGAGTGCTTGTGATAATCATATTCATTCAAGTTTAAAACAAATGTCTTTTAGGCGATACCCTAATACCCTGGCCGAGAGTTTTATCTAAGATTCTTAACCAATTCTTGAGTAGAGAGAAATATACGAGAATTTCCATTCCAGACTTGGTGTCTCAATTTTAAGATTCGTGTGTGCTCGGGCTGATTCTCGATATATATCGATGTTGGGTAAAAAACCAATGATTTAATAAACCAATAATAATAAACCAAGATCTTAAATCGATATTTTGAAAATTATGTTGCAAAAGTACGCTTGAAAAATATATAATGCAGTAAATATTATTTTCAAGTGCATTTTGTTGTTTTGTTTGCACTTTGTTACAATTTATCGATAACAAATGGATAAAATAACATGGTTTAATTGACTTTTTACCCATTGCTTATGAGTACAGGGTATAAAATAGATTTAATACAATTCCTTTTCAATAGATCTACTAACTGAAATTTAATTGGAAAAACGTTTCTTGAGCCTTTTTGAAATTTCAGTTAAAGGTAATACAACAAAAAAAGAAAAATACATTGCTTTTATGGAATTAAACGCCCATTATAAAAAAGAAAAAAATGTTTCAAATATCTACAGGTACAAAATGAGAAAATGGATGAGTGCATAAATTAAATAAGAATATGTAAAAATGAAACATTCTTTATGCCTCTTCATATTCCACTTAGGCAGACATCTGCATTCTCTCCAATGAAAAAAAAAGAAGAAATGTTTGGTCCTAAGCTCAAAATTGTCATTGTAAAAGGAAATACCTTTGTACAATTTAAGTGACTGCTGAAAGCGAGAAGATATATATATTTTATTCAGAGACATACACAATGTGTGTGCACATACTCGCGTGGCAATGCAGCATTTGGGCCACATTTCGCCTTAATGGCCATAAGAAGCACTCAACAATCACGGGCCGACTCAAAGTAACTGTACGTTGCGACAATGTAACGACAGGTGTTACCCCTATGTGTAGATATTTCTTCCTCACCTTATTCTGGCAACGAAGTCTGCGAATGACATGACATTTGACATAGTTAAGTTCACCTTCAAACAACAACAACAACAACAAAATGAAGAAAAATATGTTCACTTTGGTGAACAAAAAAATAAGCAGTAGGCGTTGGCATGCATAAAATATTACAATATATCAAAAGGATTGCTAATACAGCCCGCAACATTTTCAACATTCAAAAAAGAAACCCCCCCTGTCTGTCTGTCTGTCGCTTTCTATCTATGTGTGGCATCTAGTGACAAGGATGCTGCACACTTTTGATTTTTAAGCCCCACTTGTTGTGTGTGTGTGTGTGTGCTTGGGTGTGTTTGTGCTTATGCATAAAGTGTGCTGAATTTGAATATACAAAGTACCAATGCAAACAATCAAGCTTATGGATAACGGGAGTGAGGGGTGGAGTTCTCGTCTACCATCAAAATGATTGCCACTTGTGTATGCCGGGCACGCTTATCGGGTACCCACTGTGTCTGTGTGTGTCTGTGTCTGTGTGTGTGTGCCATGCAATTATTGTGCCTTAATTCAGCCATTATTAATCGGCAATCGTGTCAGAAGCTATTTATTTGCCATTGAAGCATAATACTCGAGTGCTTATTAAGGTGCTTCACCCACGTTGGGCGCCATTTATTTATTTAAGACGTAAAACACAAAATTTACATATAATAAAGCGACAATTAAAATAATTTGGAGAATTGCGCTATAATTTGCACAGTTTCAGAAGGCTATTGCTAAAGTGCTCCAGGGATATGGACATTATAACGCTTAGCTGAGACCCTTGTCCTGATTCCCAGGCAAAAGACAAAGGCTTTGACTGCTGTTAGCGATGCATTGTCCTGTTCTGTACCCTACCACGTCCCTTCCACGTCCGTACTACTCTCAAAAGGCTGCACAAACACAAAGCGGACGCAAAACTTGTCCTTAAGTGCAGGGCAAATACGGCGATACGGAATGGGACAAAGTAAAGCGAAAGCGAGAAAGAAGGGCTAAAGAGCGGAAATGCAAATGCCAAAATTATACAAGAGAAATCAACTAAGAGCTTTCTAGTTGAGAGTGCGCCAACATAAACATACCCTGTACGATTTTATATGAATTGTGCAGATTTTAATCTAGCACAACGAAAATCAAATAGATTTTTTCCATAAAAATAAACAAACAGTTTCACAAATCAAAGCAAAAAGCCACTAAAAATTTTATTTTCTTTAGGCCTGCAGCTATGATTTTTTTATGCATTTACATTCAAAAGTTTTTTTTTTTTTATTTCCTTGTACACACTTTGCTACACAATGCGCAAATATAGAGGGTATTGAGAAGCATTTTATTGTTTTTATGTTTTCACTTATTCTTTTGTTGAAATTGTAACAGGCTCGTTGTGGAAAGGCGGAAAGGCGGCTCCTTGCGCGTCTTCATCAAAACTACAAACAAAGAATAACGAGGCAAACAGTCAACAACTGAAGAACCTGAACTGTTTGCACTCCAAGTTGCTAAGTGCCCCAAAAGTAAAAAAAACTTGTATATATATATAGAAAAAAAAAGAAAAGAAAACAATAAAAATAAAAATAAAATGCAAAAGAGTCAACAAACTGCGCTTGCAGTTTCTCTGTCTGCTATTTTATAGGCCCAATAAATATATTTGTATATATATTAAATATAATATTTAAATATACAAAAACGTTAATATATATTGTAAATAATTTTTTTGCTGACATGAGCAAAAACATTTACCATATGTGATATAGAACTTGTTTGTCGATTGCATTGCAAAATTTGTTCAAATATTTGTTGCATCCTTTTAGATACATTTAAATGTTTTGTGACGCACGCGGCGTATGCTTTATAATTATTTCAGTTAATTGTTTTTGTTTATCATCTTTTGCAGTTTGTGTTTGTTGAGCATTTTGTAAACGTTTCAAATAATTCATGGAATTTTGGTGTGTAAATAAGTAATTGAATAATTATGCCCGCATAATAGCATGCACATTTTTGAACACACACGCACACAACAAAAAACAACACACACACACTGACACAGACACGTCTATTCTTGTGGGTTGCATTTATTTAGATTTTAAATTGTTAAATTTCATTTGTGGCTGTCAACAATGTTAAACAGAGTGACAGAAAAAAGAATAAAAGAGAGAAGAGAGCGAGAGAGGAATAGGGGAAAATAAGTAGAAAAAACATGTACAAAAAAATTAACGACAACTGAATACCCTATAAAATTTGTATGCTAAAAGAAAACGTTAATGTTTAAGTATTTGGCAAAAAAGGAAGAAAGCAACAGAAAGAGAGATAGAGGGAAAGAAAGGAAGAGAAAGAGAGGGAAAGAAGTACTGTTTATATATATTTTTATAGAACATATTCAGAATTTGAAACATAAAAACAGCAATGAGATCTATTCGATGCCAAAAATAATGGGAATTTTCAAAAAATAGTGATTGATTAAAAATGGTTTATTTAATTTAATAAAACTCTCAGCTGTATTCTCATGAAACAATCAACTTAATTTAAATGATAAACAGTTATTTTAAACAGTTAAAAAGTGCAAACTTGTCTATTAAACTCTTAATTAGATAACAAACAATTAAATTGGACTAAACTGTGGTTTTCAAAACCACAAAAAAAAGAGTTTAACTCAAACGAAATTTAAATCCAACAATAACAAATAAGTTGTTATTTTTACCAATTTAAATTAATTTGTTTTGAACCAATAAAGTGATTATCAAAACTTTTATTGGCTTACAAACAGTTTTTTTAACATTTATCTGAATAAAACCAAGAAAAAAAATATTGGATTATATACACATCAAATAATATTTAAATAAAGTATGTAATTATTTGATAGACCCTCTGGAGAAGCATTCGCAATGAACGAAATAAATTGAGAGCTCAGTCAATTGATGTTGTACAACAATTTTAATCGGAGTTCGGACAACAAATGAATACAAATGTTGTTATTTCATATACAAATTGGGTATCGGGATTCAGCGCTGAGGGATGGCAACCCGGCAATCGGCCAGTTAGCGGGCCATTAAGAACGTACATTGCGCATACGCCGCGTGGCCAGAGCTAAATAATATTTTACTTTTTCTGTACGTTTCCGTGTCTGTGTGTGTTTGTGTGTGTGTGGGTGTGTGTGTGTGTGTGCGGCAACAAAGTGCAAAAACGAGCCAAAAAGCATTTCATTAACTTAATTAACTTTTAATTGAAATTGTTTGACAGACGCGAAAAGCATACGCCAGCCGTACTTTCATCTTTTAATTGCAATTTGAAAGCAGCTGAAAAAAAAAAATACGTAAGAATTTTTATATCAAGAAGAAAACAAAGCGAAAAATTATAGCAGTAAAATATTCAGAAAAGTGCCGCAGAATGAAAACGTGGCACGCGGCGGCAAATAACAAAAACAACAACGAGAATGAAAATCAAGTCAAGAATTTTAATTTTTTTATTTAGCCGGTTGCTGGGTACTTAAATAAAAATGACTCTGAAGCACTTAGGATGTCATTAGGCTGTTATTTCTTTTTTTTTGTTTTTTTTTTTTTTGTTTTTTTTTTTAATGTGCCTGTCAGGCTTACCAAGGACATAAGCATGTTGGCATGTTTACTTATCTGCTTAGCCGTTGCGCCTGTCAAAACTTAGCAGGCAGTTCTGCCAGCCGCTATTTGGTTGAGTAAAAGGTGATCAAAAGATAATGATAATGATACATATTGTTCATAAGGCATCGATGCCTTGCAAAACAATAAATATATATATATTAAAAAAAAAAAAAAAAGAGTAAGTTAAGTAAAGGCGCAGTTTAAGTAAGCTGCTTGCTTACTAGAGTTTTTAACCGGTAGCTTAAATATTTAAAAGTACTGCCAACCTGCAACAAATAATATTTATTTGAAGAGTAAACAACATTTTTGAATTTTTTAAAGTGGAATTAAATCGTAAATAGTTAAACCGTTTTAAATCCAGCCAAGATATATATATATATATTAAATTCATTATATATTTTATAAAAATTTTTTCTCGCCTTGTGTTTTACTTAATTGAAGTAGTTCTAAACAATTCTTTGCCGTGTGCAGCTGTTAGTCAACAAAAGATTTGATGTGCTCTTAATCTGCGTCTGGCTTATGTTTAACATTCCTATTTATTTGCACTCACCAACCCCTCGCCCCCGCCCACGCCCCCGCCAACGACTTGCATTTGTAATTAGTTAATGTGCCGGCATAGTCAGGCACATTTCCATCCTCCCACCGCCCGCAACCTACCCCTGCTCCACTATTTCCCCGTTGGCTATTATAAAGGCAACAAAAAAAAAATCAAGTAAAAGCGTTGCAATCGGGTGTAACCGATGGCGACATACCATGTACCAAAAAAACCTAAATTAAAAATAAAGAAATTAAATTATAAAATTGAATTTCCATAAAATGCTAAATAAACAGCCTGAAACTCTTTATAGAAATATGTTTTGCACAAATGCAAATATGCTCTGTTTTCTGCGCGAACGAGTGTAAAAAATGAGGTAGATTTTGCTGCTTTGAGCCTGTGGCTGGCCTATGCAAGGTAGGCAGTGCTTTCAGTTAGTCACCTGCTCCCGCCCTGCCTAAGCTAATGAAGTACATATAGTATATATATACATATATATATATCATACATATATATATATATCATACATATATACATACATATATTCATAAAATGAGTGGGGAGACTTGTGGCTGTGGCTACATATGCCAGCCTTCAAAGCAGCAATTTTCTTCTTTCTTTTAAATTTATTTTTTTCAGCCGCTTTTTCACATAGGCACGCACAGCACACACACACACACCCACATACACACACCGAGGCACACACATTTGCATGCATAATATGTGAGCATGTGTGTTTTTATGCTGTTGCCTCATTATGTGTGTGGGTGTGTGTGTGTGTGTCTGTTTTGTACAACATTTAAAATGTAAGCGTTTTACGTGGCGTATACTTAATGCATTAAGCATACGACGCGTTGAACGCCACTGACAAGCAAAAAGCGACACGAAACGAAAATTCTTTGCATGCAGCTCAGCTGCTTCCTCTTCTTCTTCTGTTTCTTTCACATATATTGTTGCTGTGCTCATCATGCTGTTCTTGTCGATTCACAGGTGAACGTGAGCAACACCTGGACGATGCCGCAGGAGGGCTTAAATGTGTTCTATCGCTTCTTTCGTGATCGCATCTCCTGGTTCGAGGCAGATGCCGTTTGCCAGTTTCATCATGCCAATCTGGTGACAGGTAAGCGACACAACTGGCTAACTTCATTGAAGGCATGTCAGCCACAAAGCCAAGTCAAAGACGCGACATGAAGCTTTTGTAAAGTCAGCTAACAACAACAACAGCAACAACAAAAATACTCAGAGAATATATATATTCAAAACATTGTGAGATTGGTGAAGCCGGGCAGGTGACAGGCGACAGGAAGCGGGAAGCGGAATGGGGTTGAGTGTGTGTGTGTGTGTGTGTGTGTGTATAAACCAATAGTAAACGCCAACAAAATGTGAAATGCAAATAAGCCCAATGACAAGAGGACCCGTGCTGAGCACGGAGCACAAACAAAGAGACAGCAGACAGACTGGCATTGCAGCAGGCGCTAGGTAACAAAGGACTCCTGCGTGGGAAGGCCCGGGGGGATATGAAAAGGGTGCGGGGTTTACGGTTTACTTGCACATTATTGCAAATGTCCGGCAGCTGTTGTAACAACGACGGCAGACGGACTCCAAGCACAGCTGCAAAATGACGCAGCCCAGAAAGATCCAGAGAATCAAGAGCCAAGGCCTTTATGCACTGAGCGAAAAAACCAGTGCAAGACTTGAGAGCGAATTTATTATTTTAGGCACATAGTTTGCTTAGCACAAAAAGGATTTTATTTGTAGTTAATTTATGATGTAATTTATTATTAAAATAAAATACTCAAGAATCAATTTCAAATCATTTTATTATTAGTTGAACTCAGCGTTTTTTTGCTCAGTGTATGCTTGACAGAGTAGAGTGGAGCCTCTGTCTAACGGCCTGCCAATGCCAATCGGGCGTCTAACTATATCATATGCCTGCAACCACTGACCCACCCTCCTCCACTCCCCCATCCCCCCCTTGGCACCACAACCGAAACACAATAAATCCTTTTGACAAATAGTGGACACTGCAATGCGGGCAACAGCAACGGGCTGGTGGGGTCAGGGGGTCATGTCGGGGGGGTCACTGCAACTAAATCAACAAACAACAGAAACCGTCCGTCCAATCGACTCGTGTTCATATGGTCTTTCGTAAATAGATAAGTTTGCGTAAGTGGATTGTAGATAAATTGCTCAAAGACAATGCAAATTGTTTGACGGCAAGGCAAATCGAGCTGGAAAATCTGCACAAATCTGATAAGCAGCCAAATTGAGTATACGCAAATACGTTGGTCTGCACTTAATGCAGCTGCAGCTGCAGATGGTACAGACAAAAGCAAAAATATCATTGTCAGCAAATTTATTAAGAACAGCCAGCTTAAAAACAAACAAAAAAAATATGGCTAAATTTATTGTGAGAGTGAAAGCATTAAATAACTTATGTATGTATATATTAATATACAAAAAATTAGCATCATGTTTTTTAATTTGTCGTAAAGATAAAGTTTAGATCAAATAAAATGGGAATATTTTTTTGATTTTGAGAAATTAATTTACTGATTTATCGAATTAAATAACAGATATGTTGAAATAAACAAACAAATTAATTTTAAATTTCTTATAAACTTAAAATTAAAATTAAATAAAATTGTAAAAATTTGCTTGATTTTGAAAATTATGTTTACAAATATACATATTAATATACAACAAATAAGCATCATTTTTTCAATTTTTCGTAAAGTTTCAATTCAATCAAAAGGAAATATTTTTGTGATTGAGAGTAATATACTTAAAATTTTTCTATTTAAAAATATTTGTATAATAAAAATTCAAAAATGTTTTGATATCTATTATATCTAAATGCAGGCATTATTTGTATTCGTTTTTTTGTAAAATTGTAAAATGTCCTGTTTACCCCAGAGGCATGAGCAGACGTCCGTCTGGGGCTAGTTTCTGGCTGTGTCCAGTAAATATACATATCGAATTTAGTCAGCATTATAGGGCTCCTCAGGCAGACATCTCCCTAGAGGGAAAAGAGTATAGAACCCAAGTCTCAATCAAATTGTGAGACAGCTGATTGGATTGCATTGTCCGTCAACCTTATGAATAGATTTATATGTGTGCTACCCATAGTTTTGTCTGCAACACCAAAAGTTTTGCCAAGCGCACAATTGTCCTTGGCTCAAACTATGTGGAGGGGGGAAGTATTTGGGGTGGGAAATTGGTGGAGTGGGCGGGGTTTGGGGTGCTTGGGGCTGTGTGTGCATAAGCAATTTAAGGCGCAGGGATGCATGTAAATGTGTGAAATAACAACAAGAAAACGAAACACAGACGAAGAAAGCAAAACAGTTGTAGAAGAAGCACAAGAAGAAGAAGAAGATGAAGAACTTGACACAAAACTGCAAAGTACAAATACACAGCCAAATAACAACGTGTACCAGAAAAGCACCAGAGGCAACAAAAAAAATACTAACAAAATCGAAATTGAATTTAAAGCAAGTTGTTGCAAAAGCAAGATACCCTGCATTACTATTGGAAGAAAAAAAATTTAAAGAAAAAATTGTAAAAACAAGTAACTAGAAAATAAGAATTCAAATTCTGTGTTTTTAGGCAATATTTTTGTAAGTTGAAAAAGTTTTTTTTCCAAAAATGTTTGTTCAAATTAAAAAATTGTAATGGCATTATTAATATATATTAAAATTTATAAAAATCGATAATAATAATAATCGATAACTTTTTTGTAGTATTTTAACACCCTATAGTTAGTAAAAGTAAAATACAATTCGCACTAAATATAGGATATCTGCTAGTCGAGTTTTCTCAACCAGCGCAATTTAACAAGTTTTGATTTTATTTTACTTTTTTTTTTTTGTTATTTGTATGGACACAAGTTGGGAACAAGCACCGGGTTAGACCGGCAGCTGGGCAGCTAGTTGGGTCCTTTTGGATACTCTGAGTGATTTTGGGTGGCTTAGAATGGGCGGGGGAGGGGGTGTGAGGGTGGATTAGAGTGGTTTCGGGTGGGTTGCCGTGGTCGCCGCTGCTGTCGCTGGCAAATGTGCCCAACACGGAAAAACAATGCGCTTGGCAAATTAAATAAAAATATATTCGCATTGAACAAATAAAAACCATTTGTTTGGTTTTATTCTCCTTCTCTCTGCTATTGTTGTGTTTCCATTTTCATTGTTTTCCATTTGTGTGTTTCTTTTTTTGTCTGTTCTACATTTTCTTGTTGTTACCAACAGTCGACAACAGTTTTCAATTTGATGCAACTCGCGACCTGCTGAGGGAATTGGATGTGAACGACATCGTTTGGATTGGACTCATGCGACCGCAGAACTCGGATCGTTTCATGTGGTCGTAAGTAACAACAACAACAACAACAACAACAACAACAGAAACAGCAACAGCAACAACATTTTGTTGTAATTGTGTCGTCGGTGTTGATATGTGTATTTTTGGTGTGCGAGCGAACAAATGATATGTGAGCTCTGAATTTTGGTTATTTGCAAGCCGCAATTTGGCCTCGTTAGCAGACTAACGATTTTCAAATTTGCCAAAGACAGGAATAGGAATAGGAATAGGACTAGGAATAGAACTGGGAGCTTATGTAGTCACAGCTCTCGAGTCGAAACATTGAAACCTTTAAAACTTAAAGGGAATTGAATTTAAACTACCTTCTGAAAAAATGCTTTTCTTTTTTTTAAGTCTAACATATGTACTTTTTAAGCCATAAAAATAGTTTTTAGTTTTTTTTTCACAACTTTAGCTTTCTAAATTTACAAGGTACAGCTAATCTACCTTGTAAACTTATAACTTGCACCCGGTGGCGATATTAAAAGCCTTGAATTTAACATTAACATTTATAAGGTGTTTTAAGTCTATATATAGTTATTATATATAGACTTACAATATAATAGTATAACAATAATGTATGTATAGGAATCGCTTGAAAAGTTCCATGTACACAAGAAATTTAGAACCTTATTATTATTCATTATCAGGAATTATGTCGAATAATAAAATAAAAATCAGAGAATAACTAAAAAAAATTGCAAATCTGTGCTGCCTAAAATTAAATTTTAACCTTCACGTTAAAGCAATCAAAACAAATTAACAATCGAATAAATGTAATCGTCGATTATTTTGTTGTTAATCGATAGTTACTTTTTCAACAAGAATCAATATACCCTAGAGCACAATGAATATAACATTATTTATAATTTGTTTAACAACTCACGTCCTAAGTAGATTGGAATTTTATCGATTTTATCGAGCGAAACACAAATTAATCGATCGGCACTTTTTGATCAAGGCTCCATTAAGCTGAGAGCACAGTTAATATTAAATAATTTGTAAGTTGTATAGCCAAAGTAGATTGCGAATTTATCGATTTTATTGAGCGAAATAAAAATTAATCGATCGAATTTTGTTGATCAAGACTCAATTTAGCTTAGAGCTTAGTTAATATAGAGCTGTTTGTAATTTGTACAGCAACTCGCGTCCTTTGGTGGCTGACACCGGCTACTGGGCGGAATCGCTGCCGTTGATGGACGCGCCTCTCTGTGCTGTTATCGATCCCATACGCGACTATCGATGGCATGCGCTGCGCTGCGGCGGACCCGAGACGGCCTCGTTTCTGTGCGAAATGCCAGGTAAGTGTGAATGGGTAAGATCACTGATCACTAAGATCATTGGAATCGTTTGTGCCGCAAACAGTGCCCAGCTGGGCGGATGCCTGCATACTGAAGGAGATGCCCAATCTGACCATGCAGTATATGGCGGATACGGCCAGCATTGAGCTGATCAGAAACTGCCAGGAGGAGGGTCTGCTCCGGCACACCTGCAAGGGCAAGGAGGTAAGTGATAGCTAAATCGGCGCCCCTCCCTCCCCCCCGGCCAAACAGCTTTTAAATCTTTTGCGCAGGATCGCGAGCGTGCCATACGGGAACTGATCTGTCCCAAGGAACGACTGGAGGCGCAACGGATCAACGACATCACCAACTCGCATTTCAAGTCGCTGCAGATCATCAACAACATTCGCACCGACAACAACGAGAACAACGACATCGAGCTGCTGCCGTTGGTGCCCAACTACGGTGCGACTGCCCTGAAACTGGAGGTGATGACGGCTCCGACGGCGCCCAGCGAACGCTTCAGCCTGGACCGACTGATGCTGGCGGATGCACCGATGGCCATGCCTTTATCCCGCTATCACGTTCCCGACGAGGTTCCCATGCCCGTCAAGAAGTCGGCCAAAAAGGTGAACATCCAGGATGACTACGCCAAGAAGTTGCTGCAGCAGCAGCAGCAGCAGAAGAAGACAACGGCCAAGCCGCTGGCCCAGCTGGACATGATGATGGGCGATCAGCCGGCACAGACCGAGGAGCAGCTGCCGGAGGATGTCAGCGATGGCGACAGCGAGGTGTCCAATGAAATATTCGTCGCGTTGCCGCACAAAAAGAAAATATTGCCGCAGGATCTGCGTACAATGCAGCCGATAACTGAAGCAACAGCAGCAACAACAACAGAGGCAACAACAACAACTACCAAACAGCCCGCAACAGCAGCAGCAACAGCAACCACAACAACATCGACAACAACAACAACCACAACTACAGAAGCGCCGACAACAACAACTACAACAGCAGCACCTGCAACAGCAGCAACAGCAACCACAACAGCAGCGCCCACAACAACAACAACAACTAAAGCAACTACAACAACAACAACAACAACAACAGCAGCGCCAGCAACGACTACAAGAGCAACCACAAAAGCTACAACAACAGCATCGGCAACAACAAAAACAGCAACTACAGCAACAACAACAACAGCAGCAACAACAACAACAGCCAGAAACGATAACAACATTAAGATAACGGCAACATCAGCAACGGAAATGGAAACGGATACCGATACAACAGTTGTTGCCGCAACCGGCAACACTTCCAATTCCTACAGCAACAGCAACACCGACAACGACAACACTAGCCACAACAACAACAACAAGAACCCCGCTACAAGCACAGCAGCAGCAGTGCCAATGGTCATGTCAACGCCGGTTAGCATTACACATCCAATACATCCGGTGCAGCAGGCGCGGGACGAGATGTTGCACACCCACGTTAAAGAAACGGCGGACAATTCGCATTTCATACCGCCAATGCTGCTGGTTAAATCGCATTATGTGCCGCCGGCCAAGCATGGAGTGGAGCATGGCGAGCACTGGGAGCACACTGGGGAGCACAAGGTGGCAGCAGTAGCAACAACAACAACAACAACAACAGCAGCACCAATAACAACAACAGCAACTATAATAACAACAGTGGGAAATGTTGCTGGCGTGACAGCAGCAACAGCAGCAACTGACACAGACGAGACGGCAACAGCAAGCCCAGCAGCAACAACAACAGCAGCAGCAGAAACCACAACAACGGCAGCAACAACAACTACAACAGCAGCAGCTGAAAAAACGCCTACTACAGAGGCGCCACAACTGTTGGCAACAACCGCAACAAAACAGCCAACAGCTAATGAAAACAGTTTAAATGCAACCACAACAACCACAGCAGCAGCAGCAACAACAGCAGCAGCAACAGCAACAGCAGCAACAGCAACAGCTGCTGCACCAGTTAAGAACCTGACAAAGATGCAGCTGGAGGGCGAGGCCGTTGTTGCTGAGACCGAGGATGAGCTGGATTTAACGAGCGCCACGACACGGCGCAACTTCCTGCAGGAGGAAACTGAGGCGCCATTCAAGCCGAATCGACGACGTTCGCTAACAAAACCGGAAACCGTTAGCTATTTCAAGAAGATTTTGGGCTAAAAACCAACAACAACAACAACAACAACAGCAGCAGCAACAACAACAACAGCTGTAACTGAAGCGACTTTGCAGTTAACACACATTTCCGAGACAAACCCCGTTATAAGCAATTCCCCCTCCCCACCCCCCCACGCCCCTCCTTTTGGTAATTGGTGTGCAGGAAAATCAAAGCTGCATTGCCAGCAAATTGAATCAGTTGATGTCGTTGCCTGATTCAGCTACCAATCAGATGCCCAAGCAGCAGCATCAGCAGCCATATCCCCATTCTGGCCAAAGTTTGTAAAACTTGGCAATGTACGCCAGACTACGCCACCCCGCCCCCCTGCCCCCCTGTTCATGCCCAGCTTCACAACGGAAACTCAAGCTGTTAGTCAACGCCAAGCGGAAACGCAAAGCAGCCAAAAGAAAACTCAAGCACTTCACGGACAAAGAAAGAGAATGAGAAAGTAGAAGGAGGAGATGGAGGAGGAGTGGGAGGAGGAAGTGAGCGAGTGGCAGCAGAAGGTTCCAGTTGGAAGCACCAAATATGTCAATTCTTTGCAGCACAAACCACAAAGTAATACAACACAAATACACACACACACACACACACACACACACACACACACGCAAACACACACGCACAACATCAAATTCAAGCACAGGAAAAAGTCTTGTCAAAGTAAAAGGCAAAAATAATAATAATAATAAATAAATAAAAAACAGAAAAGCAGCAGTGAAAAAGGTGTGTGTGTGTGCTTATGTGTGTGTGTGTGTGTGTGTATGTGTGTGTGTGCTTACAAACGGCCAAAATCTAAAGTATGATAAATACTACTAAAAATGTTTACACACAGAAAAAGACCCCAAACACTTAAAAGCGTCTGTTTCAAATTTCATTTCCTCAAAAACAAAAAAAACCCAAAATATATTAAAAACAAATAAATATAAAAATATATATATAAAAGAAAAACACAACCTTTCCAAGTAAACATTCGACATTTGCAACGGCATATTTATGGTTTGTGCACATTATAAAATAATTGAACTGGCAGTAAAAACAACAAAAATAAATAAATAAAACATAAACAACAAGTATTAAACATAAGTATTAAACGCCAGTAAAAAAAATAAAACAGGAAAATGGGCTCTCTTCTAAATATGAATACAATTTACACGCAATTTGTAAAAGTTGCTGTGACAATTTTTTTTTTTTTTTTTTTGTGTCCAAATATATACATTTATACTATATGCATATATAAGATTGCAGATGCAGAGTTTGGCATAGTTATTAGAATTGAAATGTGGCGCAGCAGCAAAGCAAAAACAAAAACCAAACCAAGAGGAAATACAAATAAAAGCGCACACAACATTCCCCCAAAACACAAGCCCAAAGTACTTCAAACGACACTTGAACTAGAAATATATGTACTCGCCCAAAAAAAAAAAAATGAAAAAACAAATTTAAAAAGAAAAATTAAAAACAAATATGAAATATCGAGCCCTGTGCGTGGCCCTAAGCCGATAATCAATTTGCTAATGTTTATGTCAAAGGAAAAGAAAAAAAAAATTAAAAAAGAGAAGCAACAAGTAATATATGCGTAAATAGTATAAATGTAAACCTAATAAATAATTAAATATGAATAAAATCCCATTAAAAAAATAAAATAAATTTCTTATTTATATATTTTATAAAAGGATAAGGAGTAAGTAATAGATCAACAGGAATGAAATATAGGCTGTCATTGATATAAAAGCTTTTGTTTACAAGCTTTAATGAGCTTTACAGTTTCTGAACAGTTCGTGCTTTAAGCATTTTTTTTTTATAAAAACCAAGATTTGTAATAAGCTTTTTGTTCACTCTAAATGTGAAAGTGCCATAAAAATCATTGGATTTCAGTTTTCTACTTGCATCCCACTGGAACTGGAAAAAGCTGAAGCTACAAAAACATGCCGATTAGTTTGAGAAAAAAAACGAAGCTTTTCTGTATGCAGAGTGCACTCAACACTGCAAACAATTTGTGCGTTGTAAACGCCAACAATGCATTTTTCGACAAATTGTTTTTTTATTTGCGTTAAAGCGGATGCACAATCGAATTAAAGTCTATCGAATCAAACGACAACGTTTTCTAAGCGCATTTCGCTAAAATTCGTAACTAGTTAAAGCGTAGATAAGCTTAAAGCTCAGCTGATACAAAATATGAATTAAAGCCAACAAATATATTATTGAACACAAATATGAAGCAGAAACTATGCATAAATATTGTATGAATGCTTTTTGGGTATCTAAAATGGTTCTGTTTTTCGAGTGCTTCGCATGCATCAAAGGAAAAATAGTCCTTCGTCCCCTCCTGTTGGACGCACCGAGGGCACTTTGAATCCGGGCATATTCTGCAGTTGAAAGCTCTGCCAACGTCGACATTGCTTTCCGGTGGCCGCTGCCCAATACACTCCCAACCCCCCAACCCCAAACCCAATCCCACCCCGAGCATCAATTCCCTTTCCCCGCGCGTTCTTTTGCCTCGTTGACTCGTTTGCCGCAGGCAACTCCACTTTTTGCGAAGCATTTCCCTTTTAGCGAAAAGGGCAGCGATGAGCGCAGACTGCGAGACAGACAGAGAGATAAGGCTAGTGAGTGACAGAGAGGGGGGCACCGACCAGAGATACCAGAGAGACAGCCGGACAGACAGGAGCAGACGTCCTACTTATGATTGCCTAAAATCCAATGAAGCGTTGACGCCTGGCCCTGGCCCATGGTCCTGCTCCAGCTCCTGGCTCCCGCTCCTGGCTCCTGCTCCTGGCTGCTGGCTGCTGGCCGGGGCAATTGCTGTCATCGGAGAACAGTTCTCTGGATAACCAACGGAAGCTTTTGCCACACGCAGCACTGCACAGCGGGGCCAGCGACCAACATTGCCCGCCGATGCCCCGAAGCGCCCACAACGCGGCTGCGTCTGGTTTTTGTGGCTTTTATACCCTGTAGCCTGAGTTCAGAAAAAAACGTCTGATGGTAAACATTTTTAAAACTGTTGATATTCATAAAAAGTTAATATAGAGAACGATTCTAGTTGTTTACGATATCAAAGTGACTATTCATGTACATATATTGTCATGTCAGCTACAGGGTATTAGCGAGTCGGTCACTCTCGCCCCGAGCACTTTAGCTTGTTTAAAGAGCGCTTAACTTTAAAGAGCTGTTGCATTATAGTCTGTGCCATTCACATGTTGGTAACATTAATTTCGTATGCTTAAAACTGTAATTTCGTCTGTTTACTGTAAATCCTTTGCTGTGTGTGTGTGGGTATGTGTGGGTGTGCGTGTTTCTGCGGGTGTTAAATAACTTTTGACTGACGGGCACGCGGCAAATGTATTCCAAGCGCGCGGAGGAGCTGACAGCATTTATATTTCCACATTTATTCGAGTCGGCAACGATGCGTTTTTACAGTCAACGTGGGCCGGGAAATTAAATGCACAGACAGACAGACCGGACGGACAGACGTGCAAATAAAACAGACAGACAGGGACACGCGTCCAACAAATGAGAATCATTTGGCATAAAATAAAATGTTTTATTAACAATTTAAACGGGCAGCAACGCCTTATACAATACATATAAGGGATCGCATAAGGCTTTCAGGTGCGTTTCAGGTGCGTGCTCAAGATGGGCGCGTCTCGTGACACGAGCACGCACGCATTATGCCGATGAATATACGCATGGGCTTATCTTTATAACCTAACCCATCAAAGGGAATTAAGAGAAATGACACACACTCATTTTAAAAACAAGTTAATCACGGTTTTTCACCATAATTTTTTCCCAGAATAGTTTACGCAAAAAGTTCCAACTTCTGCATACCTTTTAATATTTTTTTTTGCTAAAGCCGCCATTTTAAAAAATAAAACAATAACAATTTGATTTAATGTATACGAATTAACATATGTTTTTTTCGAAATGCAGATTAAAAACGATTCAGATTAATATGGCGCGTGCAAGAATATAATAATTCATAAAGAATTCCTTGAACTGATTTTGATTTAACTTTTAATTGATTTCAACTTTTGGTGGGCACATTCAAACAGCTGTTCAATACAAAACCAAAAGAAGGCAGCAGAGTGGCCAGCCAATTATCAGAAAGCAGATCGCAAATATGCTTTATTTTGGTATTTTTAATACATAATTGCAATTTGCAATATGTTAAATTGATGCCGATACCGATACCGATACCAATTAATAAAAGATAATTAAAATCAGTTGACGAAATTCCTTAAATACAATAATACACAAGGCAGCAGTTTAATTAATATAAATTAATTATTGCACAAATAAAAAAAAGTTAACTAGCAACACTAGTTTTTTTTCTTTGCACGCACTTAAAAATATTCTAAAATACTTGTATGATGGTAATAGGAAAAACGATTCATTCCAGATGTAAGCCATATACGCCTTATATATAAGATGGGGAATTTGAATGGCTGCATATTTCTCAAAGCCAGAAATATATTTTAACGGGAACATCCGCGCACAATCGCATCTTGGTTTTAGTCTAGCCTAAATATTCTTTACTTATTTTGAATTTCGGAATGCAAGAGCCAAAATTCTACTCCCTGTTTGGATTACAAATTAAATATTTGCCAGAGGGAATCGTAAATTTTGCAGTTTTAATGGCTTCCATATATTAAAGCCACATGGCGTATGAGTAACATATTTGAAAAGTTTTTAAATAATGTTTCTCAGAGATGACTATGTGACAAAATTAAACTATTTGAATATTTAGGCCATCAGAAATCCAAATATTAGTCAGCTTTGAATTTTGTATTTTTATAAAGGATTTGTATCTGTACTTTTTTTTAAATATTTAAATAAGAGTTCTTAAAAGTAGTTTGAGTTGTGTCTTAATTGGGAACATTCAGCTATGTAGTCATTATATCAGTTCTGTAGAAGTTTCCAGCTGCCTAATCCCAAATCGTATCATATTTTTCGTTGATTGTTCCCCACCCCCCAAAAAAGTTACCATTGATTCTTTGATACGTAGATCTTTACTTAGATCCGGCTTGATGCTCGTTTGGGTTTGGCGCCTTTATTGCTTCATTCCGTCTGATTCCAACGAGATGACAGTGGAAACTGGCCGCAATCGTTTGAATGAAAGTAACAGATAGTCAGAAAAGGACAAGAGAGAGATAGAGAAAGGGGAGGGGGGAAGGGGGACGGGGAGAGCCGCAGGCAAACCGCCAGCAAAGCCCCATTTCAAATTGCGCCAAAAGCCTCGAAGAATAATAGCATTGTTATTGTCACACAAACACACAAACAAACAGAGAAACACACACACACACACACACACACACACACACACACACGCACACACACTGACTTATCCATGTCTATTTACTTACATTCAAGTGCTGAAGGATAAATAGATTTGCAAGGACAACGATGCGGCCAATTCTGCTCCATTTGCCCTTTTAGTAAAATTAGTTCAAGGATAGCACTGGAGTACGCAAACAAAAATAACTTGAATACTCTCGAGAAATGCACAAAAAAAAAAAAGCAGATTTCGACAATATTCTAAAATTCACATAATAGCAATATTTTTTTCCGTTTTTCCCTTTTCTATTCATATGAAAGAACTTGAGTAATCATATGAAAACTCTTTGTTTTTTAGCACAACTGTACTAAATATTTGATTTGCTTTCATTTTAAGTAAAAATCTTTCTAAATTTATTTAAAAAAAAAAACAATTTTACATCTGACTACAATATTTAAAATTTTCCAACTGCAATCCTTTGGGATTTTCATTACTTAAGTCGCGCCTCCTTTAAAGATGCTTAATAAATAAATCAAATTCTCAAATTAGATGAACCTGGCATCTAAAGACAGAAAAATACAAAACGGGTATTCAACTAAAAAATTAATGGAATATATAACTAAGACCTAAACATAAACACACCTCGTTAAGCAAAAAAACTTTTCACTGGCGGTAAAAATAATTAATGTACAGACATTGAAATATCAACGGCGGTGGGCTAAAAAGTTACATAATTATAAATAAATAAATAGGAGCTTTCATTTGCATTAGACAATTTCTAATAAACTTAATTGATCAATATAATTTTAGTTTTGCTAATATTGAAATATTTTACAAATATTTAAACATGCTGAAAACTTATTGCACCAGCCTCGCTGAATAATGAAAACATAATCATGTCCTGGGCAAGTGCTTTTTGTAAGCTAAAACATTATTTGGCGAAAACTTCGAAATCGACTTAAACCTTGTGCTGGGCTCCTTTTGGAAGGCACTCAGTAGCCGGGTGTTCCATCAAAATGTTCAGAGAGTTTTTCAATAAATGGAAGCTCGTTATGTTGGATGTTGCACTGTCTGTCTGTCTGTCTGTCTGTCTGTTTTTTATAGTTTTTAGCATTTGGTCTCTTTACTTTTCCGCTGGGGTTTTTCGTCGCTTTGTTTCGCATTCATTATTTACCACATTGTTTTATTAATAATGCAGGCCCCGTTGAAATTTCATAATGTTCCAACAATGCCATTGACACGATACGGACGTGACCCACCCGGACGCCCAACCCGGACACCCGGACACAACTCCCACGGAATGCGGTGTCAACAATTTTTGTATTTACCGTGCGGTGAATGTTGCATCCATTTAGTTGCGGTTATGACTTTGTGGCTGCCCTTCGTTTGTTGTTCATAAAACCAAACCGAATGGAGTATATACTCCATATATATGCTTCCAGTTCCGGCTGAAATAATGAATTGAAATAATGTTGTAAATTTGCGGGCTGACAAATTATGTATATCAAGGGTAAAGATATGCGTGATATCAGGCATAGTTATGGGAACTATACGGAAGCATGTTTCTCATAGTTTTCAAGAAAGTTCTTTCTAGTACCAGGATTGCTCCAATATAAGAAATCTCTCTCTCTCTCTCTCTCTGAACCAATAATTTGCCTTGCTGAACAAAGTTAGAACTGGTTGAGAATTCTAACGAATCAACCAACACAAATTATTTAGATTATTTGATTATATTTATATTTCATAGTTTTTTAGAAAACGCTTTCTAGTATCAGGATTACCCTTATACAAGAAACAATATAAACATAAACGTTGATTCTCTATGAATGCCATCAAAAGCTTTAACTGGTTGATAATTCTAACGAATATAAAATATTTGATTATATTCATATTTCATCGATTTTTTTTTTTAGAAATTTCTTTCTAATATCTTAATTGCCCATATATAAGAAACAATATGAAACATGAAAGTTTGAACCAATAATTTGCCTGGCCATACATTCGAAGCTTAAACTGGTTAAGAATTCTAACGAATCAACCAACGAGAAACTGCAAAGCGCGCAAATTGAAACAAATTATTTAGAATCTACGATTATCCCTTGATCCACTTCCGATCCCTTGCCTTATATCGATCAGTTTAACTAAGCCGATCTAAACTTAGCTTAAGAAACTAATTAAAGCTAGTTAGTATCTAAGATCGTGCATAACTTTTGTTAAGATTACAAAGTTTTTTTGTATCTATAAAACTTTTTGTGCTGATTGATTTGCTACAAATTTAAAAAAAAAAACTTTTAATCAAATTTAAATGTTGTTTTTAAGATTTCACTTAAAAAAAATAAATGCATAGTTGTAACAAAAATCTTGTTGGGTAAACACTGAAACGAGAATTCGAAAATTTCAATCAATTCGTGGCATCGTTAATCAAGTGTATCGCTTTCAGGTGTGTGTGTGTGTGTGTGTGTTGTGTGTGTGTGCACCTCTTTGTAATGAATACACCTGATTTTCAATTAAGGTTTTTGATTGTATTTATGTTTGCTTTGATATCAATAAATGTCTAAGCTATGTTTGATTGTAATTATTAGCACTCAATAATAAAACAATTTGAATTTTGAGATAACCGAATCTGTGTGTGTGTGTGTGTGTGTGTGCTGATGAGCAGGATATATACCCTTCAATTTTCAAGTGCCCCAAAATGGTTTTTGTCTAGAGCAGCTATTTGTTGTGTATGTGGGTATGGTTTGGGGGGGGCTGCCACGCCCACAGCCTGCCAGCTCTTTGGCTATTATCTTTGGCGTCGTGTGCATGAGCGAGTGTGTGTGTGTGTGTGTGTTTATCATCATAAAATTCAATTAAAGTGAAACGCACACAATCAAACAACAGATCAAATTAAATGCCAGACAAGCAATTTACTATGTATGCTGTTGAGGCGCTGAAATGGGCGTGGCAGCACGTGTACAGCCAGCCATTTGCCAGAGTGTGCGTGTGCGTGTGTGCGTATGTGTGTGTGTGTGCTTTTATTGAATTCGATATAAGATACAATGTGGCATTCAGCTAAAAACCTAGATACACAAAAAAAAACTAAAGAAAGTAGTTACCGAACGGAGCTTTTGTTATGTGCTGCAGTGGCTAAGCCGTAGATGGTCATACTTAAATATGGTCTCACTGCTGCGAGCTGACCTCAAACACACACACACACACACACACACACACACACACACCTGCACAAAAAAAAGGACAGTAAATACGCTTTAGTACTATTGCAATATCTAATTTGAGTGCCCAGCTAGAAAAGAGATAGAAAGAAAAAAGAGAAAGAGACAGACAGAGAGAGAGTAGACAAATCTTGTAAGGACATTGTGAAGCTGGCGCCGAAAATCACATAAAAGGCATTGGCACTTAGTTAAGCCAGCGATATTAACAAATGCTACGCTCTGTTGTCCTTTTCTTGTTCTTTGTTTTTTTTTTTGTTTTTGTTCTTTTTTTGTTGAGAGGACATTGACAATAAACCAAGTCCAAAGCCGCAACGAATGTGCCCAAGCTGAACGTGTGTGAACGAGGCTAGCTGGCCCGCTTTACAGATATCATCGCAACGCCAGTAAATGCCACATGCCACATGCCACATGCCACACACACACTCACACACTCTGTTGGCATTGTGGCCAGCACAACAAGAAATTGTTCGCTTTTCCTATCTTTATTTCTATCCCATTTCCAACTCCCAATGCTCCATCTATTTACTTATGTATCCACTCAAGTGTGTGTGCGAGTGTGTGTGTGTGTGTGGGTGTCTCTTGATTTGTCTTAAACTCAACTCTATGCCCATGCTTACAGCACAGAGTATATTTATAGTTAGCAATAAACTTGGCCCGAAATCGCTTGTTGGTTTTTATGGTCAAAGTTTGAAATTTCATGCATTTAGGCCACACCCACAATGCTCAATTTATTAAAATTGTTGCGGTGCTGCAGCCAGCTTAATGCACTTCACAATTTATTTTCATGATCACCCAACTGAAAGTCGGTAATTAAAAATCCAAAAAAATAAACGAAAAAAAAATTACACAATAACCTTTAAAAATATGCAAAAAAGTTGCTGAAAATCGCATTAAAATACTTTGTTCATTTATGCTTGGCATTTCAATCCCCTTATACTTAAAAGGATGTTGTTTGATGTTATTTCAAAAAATTTTGAAATAAACTGGAAATTGAAGCAAATGTACGCTATATATGTTATATATCTATGTTACTACAGATTGTTCCTAGACAAGGCTAATTTGATGTTGGTGATATTTTGTTTAATGTGTTTCTAAGTTTGTTTACTAAAATATATGTTTTAAAAATTACAATTTTTTTTTTGTTTATTTTGTATGATTTTCTGTTCCTTTATGTTAGCAACTTATGTCAGAGGTTAGTTTTAAAGCTTACAAACAATTATATTTATATATATTTATGGAATTCAAAGGAAATTGGAAATTAAAGGCAGCGATCTGCCAAGTCATAGAAATTTGTAGTAAAATTAAGTAATAATACTCGTCCATAGAATATTTTGTATAACAAGAACTTGCGGCACAAACTATGAAAATGGAAGCTTTTGTAATAGAGACCAACTAATCTGATTCTTAAACCTAACCTCGATTGTGGCAAAGATCACAAATACTTACATGCAGCTTTCTTACAATAAAATTCTCGTTGCTCTAGATAAAAATCGTTGCCTACTTTTTTGTGTTATTTTCTTATACGCAGCACGTTCACAGCAGCAACAGCAGCAACAGCAGCAGCAGCAGCAGCAACACGAACAGCAGCAGCAGCAGCAATAACAATAAACGCGATTCTGGCTTTTGTGCGATACTCGTTTAATCCGCATGTTGCTGTTGTTGTTGTTGTCGGGGGGAGGGGGGGTTTTTACTTGTGGTGCAGAGTCCATTGTTGTCCAGCGTTGAAGCGCGCTTGTGGCGCCATCTTGCGTGCAAAACAATTAAAAAGTTTGTGCGCTACACTTGAGGCGCGGCATTTAATTAGCTACATCAGCGGCGGCGAACTCAAAATGGCTGCCAGCATTTATTATGCACGAGTATTTACGTACTAATAGCCAGAGAAGTGCGCCGTTTAATTGAATGCCAGCGGCTAAACAAAAAGCTAAAGACCGAACCAAAACGTACCAGGTCGAGCATAACCAACCGCCAAATACCCTAACTACAAGTTGTACAAAGTGTAGAGAAAAGAACCAATTTAAAATTTTTTTTTTTTTTTGTAGAAAGTTTATTAACCTCCATTTTCTTAAAAAAAAAAAAAAATAAAGATATTTTTTGGAAGAAAAATTTAAAAAATATTTCTGTTCTTATAGGTAGGTTAAAATATAAAATTTATTTACCTACTTAACTTGACATCTTTGGAAAATAAAATACTTTAAATATATTCAGTAAGACTTATATTAGGAAAAATTTATTTTCTTCAATTTTGATTTTTTTTGTTTTCTTTGGTATATCTTTAGGGTGTACGTAACAATTAATATGGCGTCTATGTTGCGTAACGCATTATTTTTATCTGGCAGAGCAGATGGCTCAGCTTTTGGGCCGGGCGCCAACGGCTGCTTTTGGCTAGCAACTTTTCAATTTGGCTTACACAGCGGCGCAGCTGCAGCAGCTAAATTGGCCATTTTATTAGTATGTTTTGCTTGAACTTTGAGCTAGCCTCCCCCCACCCCCGCCTCGCACCGGCCACGCCCCCCTTTGAGAGGCGACCACAAACCGCAGCAGCAGCAGCACAAAGCAGACAAGCCGAGTGCAGAAATTATGAAACGCCAGCGGCGAGTGCTGCCCATTTGGCTTCAGCTTCAGCAACGGTTCCTGTTACGGTAAAGGTAACGGTAACGGTATAGCTAACGGTGATGGTAACTGTAACTGTTAACATTCTGGCCAAAAGAAACAAAACATTTTTCATGTTTTGCCTTTGAAGTTGGCAAACAATGTGTAGCCGGAAAACAAATAGCCCAGCACAGTGACAACCGAGAAGTGCGGATAGTCCTCCAGCGTATACCCTGTAATCAGTAATGAGCTATAATACACACACGCCCCCACATGTTTCTATAGGTATTGCAGATCACTAAAAGCCCAGCAGAATACCAAGAAATTTGTTATACTGATACCCTGTAATCAGTCTTGATAACACTAACAATGATAGATAGTCGTGTATACACGACTGAGCAAATACACTGTAATGCGCAGTAATCCAATGCCCACAAATGGTTGTACATATGAATTTCTCAAAAACAAAAGCCGAATAAAAATATATACAAAGTACAATGATAACAATGAAAAACGGCTCCAGTTACGCGTGGGTGCGACTAATGATACCCTGCAGCCACAGCCAATATGCCTTGTCGAACAAACAAACAAAATGTGTACATGATATGTGTCCTTGGATAGAATTAATAAGCAAAACTTAAAGGGGAGAGAAACTAGTCAAGCAGATACCCTGTACTCTAATAAACATCGACTGGAAGATACCCTGTAAAATGTTTATTTTGTAACTAAGCTGAGCTTGTCGCACTTTACAAAACTCCTGTGGTTTTTCTCACAGTGCAGAGTACTGTGAAGGTAACATCATCTTGCTATTCTCTCGAACTCAACCCCGCCCCCCGTTCCACCCGTTTCACCCTCATTCTGTTTCTGGCTAAAATATGCACCGTCACCCGCCCATCATTATTCCCGTGCACAAAACGTAAGCTCGTTAAAAGCTGCTCAAAGGCAAACCGGAAGCTCTCACTCAAGCGTTCCAACATTTTTAAGCATTTACCAGCTGTTAGGCGATTTTGTTGCGTGGGCTCTTGTTGTTGCTGTGGCCGCATTTACCCCATCCGAAAATCATGATCTGAACGTCTCCAGTTCGTATAGTTTTTCTCTCTCTGTGTGCTTGCACTCGGCTTACAAGAACTTCATCGAGTTTATTGTGTTCTGCCAAAGTTGATGTCAAGGCATAATTAAAAGCCTTTACAACATCATCATTCCTCCTGTGTGTGTGTGGGTGTGTGTGTGTGTGTGTATTGGTCCAGCTTGAGATGGGCGGGTCTTTAATATGCTCGGAAAGAGATGTAAGTGGCTTAAAATATAGTTCTAAATTACATATAATGCTATATATACCCATTAAATAAAGTGTGTAAAAAGGGTATAATGCTTTTGTGCACATGTTTGTAACAGGCAGAAGGAGGCTTGCTGAAAGCATATATATTTTTTGATCAACCGATTGTAGCACTGTCCGGCTGTCTATATAAGAGAGTAGAGTATTTAAAAGTTCGATTTTTATCGATCAATATCGTTTTTAGCCTAGCGTTTTTTATGAGCATAGCTCTGAAACTAAACGAAATAGTTCCAAAAATGTAGTTAAATGTGTTCTCGTTAAGAAAACACAGATCAAGAATATTTCACTTTTTTGGTAACTTTTCCGCATTTGCCTTAAATATGAAATAAACTAAATTAAAGTACTGCAGCCTGGCACTTTTGCTTGTATAAAGATTTGGATGTTTTTTAAATCCTTTTTTTTTTTGAAATTAGTATGTGCAATGTCTGTCCATGCGTCTGTCTTGAAACTTGGAATATATACTCGTGTATACCCGCGTCAGAAAGATTTTCGGGAGAAATTTATAAAAATCGATATATCCTCAAATGTTTTAGTTTTTGGAGTATCTCTACTAAAGAAGAAATTTTGAATCAAAATGAAGACTAGTTTTTGACTGTTTCAAGTTTATTATTATGCTGCGCATGAGTATCGCGGCGTCGGTTACACCCGCCTGCAAAGTTGTTGATTCCTTTTTTTTATGTGTGTGCTCAGCTCTTGTTGTAATCACGCAAGCAAACGCAGTGCGTGCACTGGGGAGCTAAGACCAGGACGAGGGCGAGAAGGTGGACAAGGAGGAGGCCCGTTAGCCGGAGACACCCCACGGACCAGACCACAGGCCACAAATCAAATGGAACCGCCGACGAGACGCCACTGTCCACAGATATGCACATTTGTGGCCAACCCGATATTATCAATCAGTTGACGATGCAATTACGAATTGTTCTCGTTGTTGTTCTGGTTACTGTGGTTGAATGTTGTTGTTGTTGTTGCAGTTGTTGTTGTTGTTGTTGTTGTTGTTGTTGTTGTTGTTGTTGTCACACGCACGTAATGTTGGCCTTGGTGCATTGTTGGGGCGTTGTTGGCCAGACGGATGCGACACAGTTTAATGGTGGCTTAATTAAGCGTTGTATGCTACGTGCGGTTGCCCGAAAAACAGCACAGAACAGCGAAAAACTTTCAACGGACATACAAAAAGAGAGAGAGAGAGAGAGAGAGAGAGAGAGAAGGAACACACTGTTGGGGCAACCACTCGAGGGACACTGTCATAGACACCATCCGGCTGTCAATTGAAGACATGCCAAACCAAACCAACCCAACCAGTGGCCAGTGCCCAAAAAGACATCGACCAAGACGAGGGGAGAAGGGAGAAAGTTGGGGGTGGGGTTGTGGGGAGGAGAAACTGCGAGACTGTCGCTGATTTTCGCCTTGTGCCTCGGAGGTGTTAACGTGCGTGATTTGTTGGCAGCGAAACGTGCGTTGTATACAAATGTTAAGTCCTATGCGGCTGTCACTAGGAGACGGCCAAGGATACGCTCAGGACACGGACACGGATACGGATGCCGGCTACCTACTGGAGCAGCATGGATGATGGAAATGGCCATGAAGATTGAGATTGAGATTGACATGCAAGTGGGGTGGCGGGCCGTAACCAAAACTAACAATGGGGACTAGATTCCCAAAAACAAAAAAAAAACAGAAGCCTATACTCCAAGGACCTCCAGACTGGACACCAAATTGAATTATTTATTATGCAACATTCAGCACAATATCCTTTATACCTTTATACACAACATTTTATGAGTGTGTGTGTGTTATCCCACAACAGTCCAAAAGGTCCAAAACAAAGAGAGTTATCTTTGATGTCGACAAATTTAATACACTTGCGGGAATAACAAATAATTACATTGTTGATTAGAAGAAACAAAATCCATTTTCATTTTCATTTAAATTGCACTCAAATAGTTTACATCAAACTCGTGTGGAAATTCAATTTTGCTGTTTGTTTCAATGAAAAACATTTTACCAACAATAAACGGAAATCCGATAACATTTTCATTGGCTTTTGTTTCTGGCTTGGCGTTATTATTAATTTGAAAAATGCATTTACAACTGCATTTACAAATTTTTGACTAAAATTGATTACCACAAAAACTACAATTATTTCAATTGATAAAAAACACCCAAAACTTGGCTCGAACCTAACATTGTATTAAAATTCAAAATCTTAATTTTACGCCTAAAATTTCTTGTTTCTATAAAAAACCATAAGATCTAAATTTTATAAATTTTTTATTTTTAGCGAAAACTCAGTCGACTGAAAAAATTAATTTCGTTTATTTGGTTGGTCTATTTTAAATCAAAACACAAAAGTTATTTCAAAAATATTCATGTAAAAGTATTGTTTTTTCAAGAATACATTATAGTATACTTATAAGAAATTTCAACTTTTCAACAAATTTTTAAAATATTCCACAAATTGTCCACGCGTGGCATTATGTCAGCCGAAAAATTCCTAGAATTATGTATATAATACACATCTAAATTTGACTATTTTATGTACATAAAATGAGGCTAAAACAATAAAATGCTTTCAAGTGTGGCGAGAAATATGCATTAAATAATCATGGTTTTGCGCTCAAAATCGTTATAATAAATTATTAATTTATTTAGACTCGATTGGTGGATGCTCTGTCACGCGTGATTTGCCGATTGCTATTTTTAAGAGGGTGCTCAAGTTGTACAATTTACCTGCTGCAGAGCATTATTCCGCCATCACATCCGTATTGTAAATACGGGCAGTGCTCACACTAAAGAGAACCCACCCCCTCCCACTCTACCTCCCACTTTCCGTATCCGTATTTCCCAGCTGTATAAACAACGTGTATTTAATTTCCTTTTTCAATGTGCTCCCCAACAGAATTGCTGCTCGTTTCAGTTGCGCGTTGCGCGTACTGAATATGAATCACGTTCTTATTTTCCATATTGATTGAAGTCGACCGACCAGCCAAATTCACCTCCGCCTCCCTCCTTCATCTCCTCGCCAGTGGGGCAGTGGAAAGCTGGACCCGCATATTTCGACATTGATTAGCGTCGCTTTGGCAGCGTTTTGAAGGACTATGAATGGTAATGATGAAGTGAACCGAGGTGCGATGATGAAGAAGACCGAAGTGAACTAAAGTGAACTGAATTGAAGTTTGGGTCAGGTCGGGTTTGGGGCTTACAGTGGGCGGTTGGTTAAGTGCAGCTGCAATTGCATTCATCCGGCATTTTCAAATTACAATTCTCGTTCATTTCGGTGTCGATTTTAATTGGTATTTTGTGCCCGTTCAATCGCCATAGAATCAGTCACATAGTTAACCACGCGACGGACTCAACTGTTTGCCCAGGGCTAAAGAAGCCAAATGTACTTAGATAACATTACTATCTACCATAGATTTATTCAAATCTAGGCGATTTTACCGTTTTGGACATGGTTTATTGTCTTAATTTGGGAAACAAATATTTATAATATATTTTATATTAGATCTCAATTAGCTGATTGAATTAAGATACAAATAAAATAAAATATAATTATATTTATAAAAATACATATTTTGCATATTATCCCCTAATCTTATCTTGCCAATTTTCTATAATGAAATTTTTTGAAAACTGGTTAAAACTTTTTTAATGAGAAAGAAATGTTCCCAAATTTATTTAAATTGCACTCAACCGAAAAGGGTAGGCTAGTATTATTTTTAAAAAGTTCTTTGGAATATTTTAAAAATGTTTTTAATTATTATTGAGAAACAAAATTTGTTTAGCTAAAACGCATCGAAGGGATAAACAAAACTGAGCTGATTTCTGTTAGGGTATACATTTTTCAAAAACAATATATGTTTTAATTTCGTTTCTTCTTGTTATTACGATAAAAAATTACCCTAAATTATTCTTATAGGCCGTTTAAAAAGATTTACCTGACATAGTTTCAGATAACAGCAATAATCACAAAAAATAATATTTTCATTTGGCACTGGGTGTTTCACAGTCAACTAACCACTTAAATTTTGTACTCATTTTGTGGGGCGCCCTTGCAACAAAAAAATAAAAAAAAACACACACACAAAATTCTTAAGCCAACTGAACAGGCAGATGGTCGGTCTGTGCTTGGCATTCTCTGCTGCGAGCTGCTTGTGTTTATGCAAATATTTGTATTCCATTTGCATTTCAAAAATTGAAATTTTTATATCTTTCGCTCTTTCGCATTTATTATGCGATTTGCCATGGAAAAAATTTAATTTTTGCACAATTTAGGACAAGTTGATTAAGCTTTTTGATGCCAGCTGCAAAAGCTGTTGCATAAATTTTCAAAACACCCCGCCGCACCCCCTCTGCTTGTTATTGCCCGGGACGAGACCACTCAACCAGCTAACTATGAGACTAATAATTACCGTTAGAACAGTTAAGCAGTCCCGGGGCCATTTTAACCGGTAACAGTAATATAACACATAAATAATCGAGTACAGGTCTTAAAAACAGCCAGAGGGCAATAAGATGCTTCAATAATTAAGTTTAAAGTTTTCTTTAAGTGGACTCATTTACGAGTTATTTCTTGAACAAATCGGTAATTTATATTGCATTTGATTTGTGGGCTATCAAATGTAGCAAATATGCAACCAGCTTCATATAACAACTAATCTAGCTAAGCACTTTATTCATTCAAGCGAGATATTTTTTAGATTAATCAACTAGTTTCTGATAGCTTTGTTACTTTTGAAACCGATAACATTATGAAAATCGTATGAAACTTCCAGCAATAGATAAGCCATCGGTGTCATCTCTAAAATGAGTACTAAACCGATACTTTTTTCCAAATTAATCGTACATATTAGAATGAGCATATCTTCTATCAATACTGAACTAGAAATATATACAATTTCTGTATAAGTAATAAAAAGCTGTTTGTGTGTATTGTACTTTCGAATGAAATGTAGGGTATGTGTTAGTCGTGTACGAGTGCATTGCATCATCTAGCTGACTTTTGCTGCTGTCATTTTGGCTGATTTCTAATCAGAAACGTGTTTGCATGCACATTGCCAATGGGGACTTTGTCCTGGCACACTGTGCACAAGGACTCCAACTGGCAACAATGGCGCTGTCATGCATGAGGACGTGCACGTGGACGTGAATGCGTCCTTACAACATTACGAATGAGAGACACTTGCATCAGGCAGATGATTGAGGTGCGGCGGGCACAATGCGTGGTTTCATTTTCAATTCCACACTACGGATGCTGGAAAACGGACCCGCATTTCAGATGACGTGCGGAGGGGGGCGGGGGATCTGCTAACTGGGCTTGTGACAAGGCCAAGTTATGCGAGTCGCGAACGCAATCAGGCGAACACCAGGTCGTGCACGGCCCCATAAAAAGAGAGCTGAGTCTAATGCGAATATGTAATAAATGAGAAGAATTTGCATGCGCGACTAACAGATGCCTTACTTTTCACAAATAAAGAGTGATTAATTAATATTATTATGGTTAAAACTAAAAACATAACCAAAAACTAATTAAGCAACTAAACAATTAATTTGGTGCTCTTATTACTCACATTTTTAATAATGGTATCGATACATTTATTATCGCAGGCTTCCGATAGAAACCAGCAAGATCTCTCACATTACCTTAGGAGCGCCCTCTGTCAGCAAAAAAAATAGACACTAACGAATCGTTACGAAATAAAAACAAGTGAGAAGGCTCTAGTCGGGGCCGCCCAACTAGGAGATACCCTGAACCCTGCGATCTGGTTCCATTAACATTTCAGCTCTTTACACATACATACACAGTTTCACACATACACACACACACACACATATACAAATGCACGTAGCACTCACTTTACTTGGTGCGCGTGCCCTCAGTACAGAAACGAAATCCTTGTTTTCTTCTAAACGAAATGTA